>MJUU01004199.1:149897-162645 GCA_002080025.1 Modiolus philippinarum
TTTTTTTTTAACTTTTACTGTATATATTCAAATCAAGTAAAATTTATTTTAAGTCGGTAAAAAATATAACAATCAACATAAGCTGTGTAGATTCAAGTTAAAAGTTTAAAAAAGGGTCGCATTCGTTCCAGTATAAAATATATCTCAATGTCTATATGTCTAGGTCTAATGTGACATCAACTTCTTTCCTTTGATTTTTTTTTACATTTTTCACTCTTTTAGTATCGATTCAATTAATGTGTCCCTATCTTAACTTCTTGACCAATGAAATGCAGTGATATTGTGATTGATTCATTGTTTGCAGTTCCCGTCTGTAAAAGTGACAAAATCCTACATCATGTATGAATGTACACATATTTTGTCTGTTTTCCGTTCTCATTTGAAGACATTGTGTTATATTTAACAAAGAAGCTGACAAAAGATAACGCTTCAATGTGGACAATTATGTTTAAATTAAGCACTCAATAGTCATGATTTGTGGGTTTTATATATTTCTAAGGGAATGGGTCATTGTGGGTCAAAACTTTCGAACGGGGGTGATTCCTTAATTTGACCCGCGCGGGTCAAATTTTTACCTGTTTCGCGGATGTGACCTGCTGAAAGCGGGAGGGTTGACAGGTATGGCAGAACCAATCGTGTATTCACCAAATAAGGAAATGGAATGTACGTTTTACTACAAATAGTGAATTGTGGTTATGATGAGAATGACAGAATAAAACATCGTCGTACAAAGTCGTTCAAATTTACATTAGTAACTGGAAAATAATTTTTCATAAAGAAAAAAGTTACTAAAAAGAAAATCAACTGAGAACAATTGACGGATCCATGCTGTTGGGGCTTGACCCCCGCCTTTTTTTCTCTAAAAGATGTCTTATAGAAATAGGCAAAACTCGAATATACAAGCCCGCCCTTTTTATGGAACTACACCTGAACACATTTTTTTTCTGGACCAACTGGTGGGAAAGAGTTTCATTTGTAATTCTGAAAAAATCCTACCTTGGTGCGATTCATCTGTTTTTATATTGTTGACAAAATGTGCAGTTGCAAAAAGGTTGAAAGTAAAAATTTTATATATTGGACGTGGACAAATATCCTGTATCATAAAATCCAACAAGATCTTGTATGATTTCAGAAATAGCTTTTAAAATGGAAAGTCTTAAATTCTGTCTCAAAACAGTTTATTTTAAGGGAGCAGTTCAAAGCGGGATTTAGATCTGGGGAATATGTTGGTAGAAATGCATATTCCACTACGCATCTCGATTGAAAAATGCGGAGGCAAGTTTGCTCCGCCAACTGAATAAATGTGTGATGGAAATTCGTGGGTCTGACTCTTCCACGTTTTTATTAGTAGTACGATAGAGATGGGTTTAAAAGTCATTTTAACATTGTCTAACGGGAATGCAAAGAAATACACCTGAATATTCAACAACTACATGTGTAGAAATGCAACAAAGGAAACGATACAAAACAACACAAGTATCCAAATTGACACTAGCAGAGATAATTAAAGGAGTTGATACCCTTTTTAAAGAACAATGAACCTTTCAACTATAAGCAGGTCCATCCACCACACTCCCACCCAAACAGAACAAAACCAAAATGGTAAATCAAAGGATATGGAGTAAATGCACATGAGAAAAAAAGTCTATACAAATACATGGTAAAAAACAAGTCACCACGAGGCCTTCAACAAAGAGCTTTGCTCATACCTCATAGTAAGTTCAAGACGGCCCCTAGCACCGGTTTGAGTGGAATTCTTTGCTAATTGTCGACCAACGCTACAACAATGTCTTTCCTTGTCATGACCCCTAGCACCGGTTTGAGTGGAATTCTTTGCTAATTGTCGACCAACGCTACAACAATGTCTTTCCTTGTCATGGATACGGAATTGTCAACAAACGTTAATCAAACTGGCAAAGTGCTCTTACAATCATTGTCAAAAGCACTAGTGTCTTAAGCTATTGGGCGATTACAACATACAGACAAACACAGAGCACTCATGAAGTCGATTGTAAGAAAACTTGGCATTAAAAAATAGCGAGATGTGGACACTTTAAACAGATGATCAGAATAGCATTTCGAAATTACTAAAATAAATGCCCGAAATTTTGAAAGTATGAATAGTATATCCATATGAGAAATTCTCTCACGAACAAGTACACCATAACTGAAATGTATAGAGAGCATACATCTCTTGCGCGGGGAATCATTTTACGGACTCCACACTGAAAAAAAACAACAACAACAAAATAAAAATAAAAAAAAACAAACTCGGGTAACAAATCACAAATCTCTTTAAACATCTTTCAACCTACAAATATGAACTGTTGGTATCCAAAATTCCCGCCGCGAATTTACAAATCCCAATTTTCCTAAAAAATGACATTTTGTTTAAATCAGCGAGTTAAATGGAAGCAAACCTTCTCGAGGAACATCCCACTGCTAAGCTTGCTCGCAGTTCATTGTAATTGAGGAGGCTCACTCCTGATGTTGTCTATATCAAGGATTTCTTGAAACTAATTTTAGATTAAACGAAATGGTAAAAAAAAACAAATGGGTCCTTGTGCTTTTANATGTATTGTTTATTTTTATTACTTGAAACAAGTAGCACTTGACAGCATGGTAAGCGCTTCTTGGGATTGGGTTTTGAATTATGTTGCTGACAAAACATCGGCTAAAGGTTAAACTTTCATAACTTTTGATTAAAAAATGATTTATTTTTTGGTTGGTTTTGACAAGCAGGGAACCATTCTGTCCCCTTGAGATTTTTCAAAAAGTTACCTCCCTTTTGGATTTTGCTATATTCATTCTGTTGATTGCAGAACTGGCAAATGGTCTCACTCCTGATGTTGTCTATATCAAGGATTTCTTGAAACTAATTTTAGATTAAACGAAATGGTAAAAAAAAACAAATGGGTCCTTGTGCTTTTAACACGGATACAAGACATTAAAAATTTGGCGGGAAAAGGATTTCTCTGGACTTCCCCTTAATTAGGATTATTTTTTTTTGTCTAAAAGCTAGGAAGCTGTATCAAGAATTTTATGAAAACTTGTCAGGTGCATTAATTTGACATACAGAAGAGATTAATGAAATAAAAAGTGGGAGTCAGCGTGCAAAATTCTTTAAGCCATTGAACAAGAGAAAACCAGAGGAGCTCCGAAATCTGACACAATACAAAAAATGTATTCATGGTCTCGCGGACTGGAAAAATATTTCTAATAACCCGCATTCCCCCCCATTTGTATGTGCACTTTTAGTGGCAACCAAGAATCTATACTAAAGGGAGTACGAGTTTCAGAATTTGTAATTAGAATTAAAATGCTGACCTTTTGTTTTAAAGAGCTTTACTGACTAATAGAACACACGAACAAAATATTTTGAAAATCCATGTAAGAATTTTTGAGATATAAGACATCAAAATTTTGGCGGAAAACAGTTCTCTCTACATTTTTCCTTCAATTTCCATTAACTGTTTATATGCCTTCAAATATATGAAAATATAATTGGAAGTCTATAAACTTATACACATTGTCTATTTTATGCATTTTAAAGTGACCTATGACCAACAAAATATGATACATGTGCAAAAAAAATTAACCCTGTTTAAATGGATGAAACCCGAGGATATCGCATGCTTCTGAAATCTGACACTCATACTCCCTTACAATATTAAAAAGATCTATATAAAGCCAATTCAAATGAGACCGACTCTTCAGAAGAGGTGATGTATTTTGACAAAGTAGTTTCCGGGATAGTTTCCCTAAAATTGTAACACTTTTCAACCTTCCATGTTTTTGATTACATTTACAGCTTTGTATTTTAGATATATCCCACTTTGGCGCCCATACATTTCCACAGGAAGTGATGACAAATATTAAAAATAAAACCTGGACTTTCCCATATAGGATTGAACGAAAGTAAGTCTACTTTGTCAAAAATTGTCATAAATTCATTAATTGAACTTTATTTTGACTCGCAGAAATTAAATTCATATAATAATTAGTACAACAAAGATAAAGAACCTTTATAATTATATCAAACGTCAAGACACCTTTTATTTTTAGATAAAACTTATTCATGTTGTTTGTAAACAAACAACCACCACATAACCAATTCTGAATGATTAGTAGTGGATCCATGGAATCTGCTAAGAGGGGACCTGACCCATAAGGGGGAACAAAGTTTTCCGAAATTATAACGAGGAAATATATTTTCCAACCCACGCCACAGATAATCCTATATACGTGACCAGTATTAGTGACTATATACCCTTGACTTTTTACAGCTGACCACACTGATATGTCTACTGAAGAAGACAACGAAGTCATCACAGTATATGATTCACTTGATACATCACAGGTAGGGAATTACAAAAGCATGATGAAAGTGTTTTCGAACTTGTAGTTTCTTTTTCATAGACTTAACTTAATTCTGATTAAATAGTTTTAAAAATGCAGCAATTAAATAGTTTTTAAAATGCAGCAAATTCGACCTTTACACAACGAGACAATATCAAAAATGCACTAATTTCAAGTATGAAAATTTAGTTATTAATTTAACTGGAAAGTTATATATCTGTCTTGGCATTTTTGCTTCTTGATCAGGGTAACGTTATAACATTTCTTTCCTGTTACCGTGAGTAATGTACAGCTGAAGGTAGAGAAAATCATTAACTCATTTGATCAGGCTACCCCATCACTCATTATTCCCTACTGTTTTTACTGATGAGAATGTTCTTGTGAGTGGAAAAAGTTCCCTGGTCAATCATTCAAGTTAGTCTTAGTTCTACATGTATAGTTTAGTTTATTGTCTAGACACTTTCACTTTGAGGGTTTGACACGATTTTTCAGTATTGCCTGGATCCTGCAACAAAGTTGAAAAAAAAATCATACCCCGGAACTCAATCTTTTTCTGCCAATGCAATTTCTCCACTAACCCAAAAGAGTTTTGTAAAGTGTAAAGGGTCATAATGATGTCTGAGTCAGTTTCAGTTCAAACATGGGAAAATCATTTTTCTTGTGTACTGAATGAGAAATGTGAAATTTTTTATGGCTCCTCACAAAAACTTGTTGATGGATTTCTCAATATTTATTGTAGGAAATCACTGGTTAAGCCGTGAAAAACACAAAATTGTATAAAACAAATTGGGTTGATAACCGGAACTGTTTATTTGCATGTTAATGCCGAAACCGAAGGGCGGACCAAATCATTTTTTGAAAAGGCCTATTAGGGATGCGATGACAAAAGGCTGTTTTCAGTTGACTTACCCTAGTTAACCCTTTTCAATAAAAAAAAAAACGCCTCGGTTTTGTACTCGAGTAGAAATCGTTGTAAATCTTGTACCAGTAGCTAATTATTGCATTTCTAATTATAAATGTTTTTCCCTACTCGTTATTTTTGTGGATTTATGAGAATACATAATTTCAGACATTCCTGTTCCGGTGGGGGGGGGGGGGGGGGGTAACTTCCTATATATTGGTATACGGGGACGTGCGACAAATTTGGGTGCTTATTTTACAAATTCTAGTATCTATTTGATGCCCATTTTTTTCCTAATCATATTTATTTGGGTCTTTTTTTTAACTCATTTAGTATTAATTTAATTGGGTTGTCTTTTCAATTTCGTATAAATTTTTATTAAAAATATCAATTTTATCATGAAATAACAAATTAAATATGCATAATTTAAGAATTGCCCCCTTTCTCTTCTAATCATACAATAAATTTACACTGCACATTGGTATTTTTATGGGTGTTATACATTATGGCAGTATTTATTCGGGTATGGATTTCGATGATAATCTAGTATTTCCTGTTCTGGCGCGTAAGCCGGACTCTAATAACACATCATCTTCCCTAGCCATCTAATCTATAGCAAAATTTGTACTCTATATTTCAAATGTCCACAGTGCTGGTGCCCTCTGATCACTTTATTTTATTAATATTATGAATACACTTTATTTTGATAGTGTAAAATTTATATATGTATATATGTGTATTAGTCTCTGTAATAATTATTTTTGTTATGTTTTGTCATCATGTCCTCAATGGACCCTTGATTGGTTAATAAATTAATAAAGCATATTCCTAGCCAAGGGTTATGATCCGCTCCTCTCCTCTTACCCTTTGCATCTCTACCGAGTCACATTTTTTGAGACGTCAGTTTCAAATTATCTCCTTTTGAAGTAAGAGTTTCAGTATGATTTATTATTTATGACATCTAGTAATATAACAATTAAAAAAAATATTTAAAAACAGGGAAATGAAGCCCCAAAAGTAAAAAAATCTTGGGAATTTTGCAAAATCAATACACAACATATTTTAAGTTTTAAAATATGAATAGAAACAAGTTGATTGGATGCAGCTCAAGTTAATTGCAACCAATCAAAAACATGGATTTTAGGCTTCAGAAATCCAGCTTGAATTGTCAAGGGTGAAGAGGAGAGGAGCGGATCTTAGCCCTTGGGTATCGAAGATGATAACACATATACTGTTTGTCTACCTAACTTGGTCTGTCTTCTATGTTTATTTTGTTGTTTTCCAGATATGTAATGCCAATTGATGTTTTAGCTTATTAACTTTTTTGTATCTTTTGTCATTCTAAAGTATATTGTCTTGTATTATATATATATATATCTTGTTACTTCTGTCGAGGAGAGCTACTTGTGACCTTCGGGCTGTTAGCTATCCTTCATCAATAAATAAATAAAGCATTAAACTGAATTAAATTAAACAGATTTATGGTTACCCAAACCTCTCCTTTGTATACTCAGTTTTCCTATAGCATGATATACAAATAAATCCAATACAGGTAGACTATTAACTCCTAGACTACAACCCTAAAAAAAAGAATAAGACGAACCATAATGTAGAGATACAGATCAAGGAGTACTCGCCGCTAAACTTATGGCTAGCCCAAGGAGCCTAGTCTGCTGGATAACACTTTTGCGCTACGGAAGAAAAATTTAACTCAAAACTTTCCGAAGGGTTTGGTAAAGAATCATCATGTACTTGGATAGACATCATCAAGTAGAGAATGTACATTGAAATTAAATCTACTTCTGCTAGCAAGTTCTGCACAAAAAAATTAAAAAATAAAAAAAACAGCTTTTAAAGTCTCAAAGAGCATAAACCACCTATTCTGTGGTGTTAAGTGTGAAGCTATTTGATGCTTTAATTCAACTCATCATATTATATGGCAGCGAAATAATGAAATACTATCACTTTTCAGATTCATACTTGAGTTCCTCACTGTGTTGAAGACCGTGCGGTGACCCTAGATGCTTTGTTTTGGGTTGTTTTAACCTGGAGATGGGTTGTTGTCTCTTTGACATTTACCCCATTTCCTTTCCTTTTCATATTTTTATTATATTCCGTCATCAATTACATTACACAACTCCTGGCCTTTCTTGTCCAGTGTTATTACATTTTTAGCTCGCCTGGCTATGCCAGTTTGAGCTTAAGGGGGTAGGCCTGGGGAAGCCGAAAGTTTTCCACTCGTTTAATTTTTTTTTAAATTTTCAGTATTAAAACTACACATGTTCATGTCGACTTAAAGCTTTTTTCAACAATTTTTACCGTCCTGTTTTATGTCTAGTGGTTATCAAAGATACCCTATTTCCTCATATTATTTGGTCCGTTCAGGACTTGATTGTGGTGTATAAAAATGGCTCTAATTAAATTTGTATTTGATTTAAAATTATTTCAAATGCAATATTCTGTAGTTTAGACATGTGTGAAAGTAAGCATGAATAATGAGAGTAAATTTAACTAGTTTGAACTGAAATACGTGGGTGTTATGAACAGTATAGGCTCAGATTTGTACTCTATTTTTATCACATTTAAACGCTTCTTGTAAAAAATTCTGTCGTTTAATTTTCACCAAAAACTGAGAATAGAAAGAAAACTAGTATATGTGAGATATATTAAAATTTTAGAAAATTCTACCGTCCCATTTTTTCTTAATTTAAAATAAAGTAGGTAAAAATCAACAAAATTGCTGAATCTGTGCTACAAATTACCTCCCTTGGAAGAAATCCGACTTTTACATATTTTCATTAATTTTGGACAGCATTGCAAAAATGTAGAGTAAAATTGCACTCGTTATAAATAACGTGATGTTAGGTATTTGTTTTCATGACAAAATGAATATTTTTTTGCTGTGTGGAAAATTTTTTTACAATTTTAAAATTTTGATCAAACTTATTGTAATGATTCTATTTGTTTATGCAAGTAATAAAAAAGTGAAAAACAGAGTTATCTCCTCCTACCCCAGGTCTACCCCCTTAAATTGCCATCACTTTGGACCCGTTGTCCGTCCGTCATTACCTCACTTTCAAAAATTTTCCCCTCTGAAACCTCTGGGCCATATGGAACCAAACTTCAACTGAATTATCACCAGGGTATCTAGTTTCAAATTTATTATTTTCTATGTCCTAGCTCAAACAACATGGCCAACGTTACTAAAAATAGAATATAAGGGTAAATTGCAGGTTTCGGCAAATAATCGAAAACCGTTACAGATATCAAAAATCTGACAGGAGATAAAAATGATCAATGACAAGATTTACCGACAATGTAATTTTGAAGAAAATGTGATGACCGTTAGAGGTATTGCCCTTTTCCGTAAAATTTTCAAAATTTTGGTGTGTTTTATTATTTATTAAAGAAAACTATAACAGATAGAGGTTAAGTTTTTATAGCAAAAATGTTCAGCTTGTCAAGATTTACCCACATGGGCATTTTGAAGAAAACCCAAGTTCCCATATAGGTGATATAACCCTTTATCATGCTTGCATGATTTTATACCCTTTGTTTTGTATTTCAAAAACACTTCGAGATAGAGATCAAGTTAAAATTGCAAAAAATGAGCAAGGACTATATTTTAAAGAACGTGGTGATGTTGTCCGACCTCTTCTAAGAACTTAGTTTACCATTCTACCATAATGGAATCTCATTCTGAAAAAAAATAGGCCAAGTTGAAACAACCATGGTCTTTAATTACCCTTTGAAAAATGTGTCCGTCAAGTAGTCATCACCTATGAGGTATGAGTAATGCTCATTGTTGAAGGCCTCATGGTGACTTCAAGATGACGAACAACTGTTACAATAAATGTGTTGTTCCATTGCTTGTATTTACCATGCATTTGTAGAGGTTTTGTCTCATTTGCATTTACTCCATATTCCTTCATTATTAATCACATAAAAGATGCATTCTGCAAGCGGGGAGCATAGTTCAATGTTGGACCCTATTGGAAAGAATTCAAAGAATTTCTCCGAAACAAGGATGCCAATTTTATCCAAACTTGGTCACAATGGTCCTTGGTTGATTCCCTTTAAAATAAATATGGCAAGTCCGCACTTTATCCAAGTTGGCCGACAGCGGGGAAATTATTTTAACATTGTACTCTACAGAAAAGCACATTAAAAATTTCCCTGAAACTACTAGGCCAATTGGAACAAATCGTGGACACAATTGTCCTTAGTTTGTTTAGTTGAAAAACGTGTCCAGCAAGTCTACACCCCATGCAAAAACCCCAGGCAGGGAGCATAGTTTAACACTGGCCCTATGGGAAAGCATTCAAAGATTTTCTCCTCTGAAACAACAAAGCCATTTGGATTCAAACTTGGTCACAATAGTTCTTAGGTGGTCCCTTTTAGAAAAATATGTTTGGTAGGTCAGCGCTTTATCCAAGATGTCCGCCAACGGAGAACTTAGTTTAACATTGTACCCTATGGGAAAACACATTCAAAGATCCTCTCATCTGAAAATATTATGCCAGTTTGAACCAAGCTTGGTCACAATAGTCCTTACTGTTCCCTTTTCGAAAAATGTTTTGGCCAGTTCGCATTACACCCAAAATGGCCGCCAGTGGGAGTATAGTTTAACATTGGACCCTATGTGAACGCATTCATTAATTTTCTCATCTCCTCTAAAAAGCCAATTTAATCCAAACTTGGTCACGATATTCCTTGTGTAGCCCCCTTTAAAAAATATCCATCAACTCTTTCTAGATGGGCAACAGCGGGGATCTTAGTCTAACATTCGACCTTATATGAAAGCACATTTCCAAGATCTTATCCTTTGAAAGTTCTCTGTCAATTTAAACCAAACTTAGTCACAATTGTCCTTGTGTGGTGCCCTTCAAAGTTTGTAATTTTTATGTTCGCTCCTTATGTTGGCCAACTTGAATAAAAAGGTTACCATGTCCAAAATGGTTGCCATCAGGAAATACAGTTCAACTTTGAACCAAATATCATCAAGGTCTATTAACATGCTTTGTAATGAGACCATTTATTATTAAGTTGTTTGGACTGTATACTTCAACCATGGCCCAGGTGAGCGATACAGGCTCTTGAAAGCCTTTTTTTAAATAAGCAATACATTCTGGCTGCTATCAGAACAGTTAACTCATTCTTCATACATTTCACCAGGTAAATGGTTGCCACCCGACTGCTACTGAGGAGATAAATAAACGGTCACCATCACTAACAACAAATGGCGAGCAATCGGCAACATCTGGAACTGACAGAACCCATCAACAACAGGTAGCAGCAACTCAGAATACATCACTTAGTAGTAATGTAGTTAAAATAAGTTCATTGTCACAACATGACGGAAGGCAAACACCTAACAACAATAATCCACAACGTATACAACCGGACAGCACAATGCAGCTTCCCAACAGACAACAAAGCAGAGATACAGAAACTGATGCCAAACCGTCCACACCAATGCCTGACGATAGAACAATCCCAGACTGGCATCGATTTAAAAGTCTCGAAGGAGCAAACTATAACGGCAAAAGTGAAGATATGAGGCAACTTGAACATGATATACTGCGACCAAAGGATCATAACGACCAACGAATGACCAAAGATCATTTGGTGGATGTTGTTATTGTTTTTGCCAAACCAGATTATGAGCTGGCAAACGAATACCAGGATTGGCTGAAGGATATAGCTCTGCAAAAACAACTACACCAGATTAAAATCGAACTTTACACCAGTGAACAATTTCCAGCAAATGATGTGAAAGTTGTAGAAGAGGTGGTTAACCGTGCAATGAGAGTATTGATGTTATTATCTCCACACTTTGAGAAAGAAGTCAGCCTTACTTTCATAAAAGAAGAAGCTATAGGAATGACAAGATTACAGGAGATGCCTAAGGAAGAGATGATATCACTATTTGCTACAACCATTATGAATCGAAAAAAGAACTGCGTCAGACCTGTACATACACAAAAACAAAAATATTATAAAACTCCTGCAGGACTGTCTGCATTGAGGGCATTTAGCTTCTTTGAACCAAACAAAAACAGCGCATATGAAAAAGACACTACCGCTAACTTTCTAAAAAGCGCATACGAAGATAGAATGGACCACACGAGGGAAATGATGCGTCACCAGGCAATCAACAATACTGGAATAACCCAGGCAGAGGAAGAGCGACAAGTAGAGTATTTCAGTCAAACCTCACACCATGACACCGACAGACATAAACATCCGTGCAATACTTTTGACATGTCAAAACAAGATATAGAGAGACAAACAAACGAATTATCAGTTCCAGGCTCACCAGCTCAACAAAAAACAAACTTACAAACAAGATCTCAACAAACCATGCTTAGTACTGCAACTTCCGGTTATGCGTCATCAAATACAGAGTTTGAAAACGTATATATAGGTAAACCTGATTCTTATCAAGTAAATCAACAATCGACATCACAGTCTCTTAATTCTTTTGGAAACACATTTCCTCAAAGCCTCCCGTTGAAAGACGAAAAAGATGTCGAACCAGACGCTTTGGCTTGTCCTGACGATTCAGAAAAGGTGAAGGAACACAGAGTCTCATATACAGGACCTTCTTGGAGATCGGGGATACGAACTGGTGCTAATCCGGAATTTGGAGAATATATGATTGGAGTTCCAACAGGTGGCGGACAACAGAGAGAAAACACAACAAACCATGGGCCAAGTAAGTTTTACATATATATATGGGTTTTTAACCGAATGATGAAGTTATGATACGTAGTTTAAACCCAACAGTAGAACAATTAGTAAGATTATTACAACATAGTTTTTATATTTTTCTTTTACATTATCATTTTCGTACGTGTCTAAGTGTAGATTTCAATAAATGCTGAAATTTTGTCCTCACCTTAACTGTACTCTTGAAAGGCATAGGTATATCCCAGATACTGCCTCTCGCTATTTTCCACATTTATTTGAAACAAGACATATTGTTTCATTAAAATAGCATTGTTTATTGACATATCACAATGACTACAGCTATAGCTAGTTGTCGTGATCACTGCGGTTAAATCAATACAGTGAATGTGGAAACTGGGTGTAAAAACTATACCCTTAAAATTGTTGCAAGGACACACACACACATGACAAGAGTTATCACAGCTAGTGATTTAACCAAATGGCTTCCGTCGGTGAAATAAAGGTGATGGCACCCAAATTGCACAAAAATTTAATGCCCTTTCTCTTCCGCTATTAAACTTTGGCAAATCATATTTTATTTATTCTTCGTCACCTACTTTTACTTTGTACATAGTTTATAAAAATTCTGGTTCTTAGCTACTTTGTATAATTCTTGTGTTAAATTTCTAGCAAATACCAGGTAAATTTTGAACAAGGAGTACACAAATTACACCAATGTTTGAAAATTGGATTTTGCTGCAAAATTTTATTTTTTTTCAACTTGTTTGAATATTAAGCTACTCATTGCAAGTGTTC
>MJUU01004199.1:171137-188659 GCA_002080025.1 Modiolus philippinarum
GAATCATGTTTCTAGTAATGATAAATTTAAAGGAAAATGGTATATTGTTCTTAATGCAATATGATTTAGAGATCATTCTAGAGATTTATTTGTTTTTTTTTCAAAAGGCCGGTATGACAAGCATCAGTCATCATAATGAAATAAACTTAGAATACATATGTAAAGAAAGCATAGTGTGCAAGATAAAATCTACAAGCCTACATGAAATCGATGTTCTTACCAAAATACTTGGCGGCTTGATGTTGACATACTAGAAATAAACTAGAATAACTGTGAGCAAAGCTCACAAAACATACCCCCGCTCCCCCATTTGATTCCAGATGTAAAAAATTCACACAAAAAAATTCAAGTAAAATCAAATTTTTAAATAGCTGGTGCTCAATGGTAATATGTAATGAACATTCTGTGAAAGTTTCATTGAATTCCACCAAGTGGTCTAGAAGGAGTTGTCGCCACAAAGTATGTACCCTATGGCGGACGGACGAACGAACGGACGGAAGGACGGACGGACGAACGGACGGACAGACACCATGATCACTATATACCGCCCGCTAAAGCGGGGGGTATAAAAATATATATATAGTGATATGTGTTTTATATTCGAATTAAGGTGTCTGCAGGGTATTATTTTCCGATTATAGAATTTTGTGAAATTTTCTGTGTAGAAACATTATTGTATTATTGTTCAAAATATAAAATAAAATTTAGGGGTCACCGTGCATTTAAGCGCAAAAACTGAAATTGAAAATTGCAGGATTTTACAAAGAAATGTTAGGGTAAATGATTATACGAGTGGATAGCTTGAAAAATTTATTATAGATTTTGTTCATACTTTGCATGTGTTTTGAAATAATTATATAGTTTACATATAAAAGATAAAAATTAGGGGTCACCGTTGAAATAAGAAAGACAGACTGCAAAATGTTAATTTCTCTAGTGATATCTATGTTAAATTATTTTTTCAAATTATCTCTCTTGTATAATTTCTGTGTTCTGTAAATCCAGCTTCAGATTTGCATTTACTCCATATCCTTTTATTCACCATTAAAGCTTGTGTGGTTTAGTCCACCTTTTTATAATGGAAATGTTGTAAAAGTGATGAGGAATACTATTTCTAAATACCTTTGAACATTCTTTTTATTTCAAATAACTATTTTGTAAAAATTTTTAATGAATGAAACCTAAATGAACAAGTATAAGACAAAAATGGCAGAATAATACCACTGAGACACCTTAACAGTATGATAGTTCATATACTTTTCGACAAGCATCGGCATAATAGATTTATTCTACAACTGAAACAGTTTAATCTAAGAGACCCCACATCTTTAAAATTTTAAAATTAATTTTAATTGTGAAGTTGCACAATGGCATTATGATTTATTACATTTCAATGAGGATTTTATATTATATATTGACATATTTTTTACTTTTTTTTTACATGCCATTTTGTTAAATTCTTGGAATATCTATTCCTTTTCTAGAATAAAAAAAATATAATTTAATGTATTTTATTTACATGATAACGTTTTTACTTTGATGACACCATCATATGATTTGAGAAAATTTCAGTTTGATTTCAAAAACACTCATCATTATAATTTTGTTTTGCAAATACAAAGAACAGTAAGTTAATCATTCAAATGAACACGGAACTAGATTCCCTAATTTGACAATACCGATTTTAACTTTTTCCAAGATTGACTCACTTAGAGTGTGACGGGTGCTGTCGACAGAGCAGGGCATGCTTACCCTTCCGAAGCATCTGATGTCACTCTTTTATGGAAGTTCACACTGTGAGTGCCTTGGTTTTGAATGTTGTGATTTTTGTCTTTTTTCGGTGTTCTTGTTTTAACTATGTCTCTGGACTTTTTTGTAAACGTTATTCCTTTGTTCCTTCTGTATTATGCTGCTTGTTGTGTCAGCAGTAGTACAAGCCAAATACATCTGAAGTGGTAAATAACAGATTTAATTTACACCTGTCAACCAGTTTTTCAGAGTCCAAATATTTTTTGTAAACATTTTTATTTAGATTCTCTTGTAAAAGGCCCTACCGTTTTCAGATTTGACTTCATATTTAGGTCGGTGGATGTAAATTGGCATATGTAATTCACAGAACAAGGAGATGTAGTATAGTGGTACTCTGTTCTCTAATCAGTTGAAACATACAACTCAGAGAAATAACCAATACATGTTCATATAAACTCAGTAAGCAATGACAATGACGAATTCTACAGGGTATTTCTTCTGCTATACACGAATCAGACGTCATGTGAAAAAAAAATATCCGCATGAAGGTCCAAGCCAGGTCTGACGCTTAAAACGACACCACTTGATGCCAGACCTAAGAAACAAGTCAGCATCAGTTTGTCAACTAATTTGTGACGTTGATGGATTGTCAATGTTAACATGTCACTGTAGGAATAGTATTTAGTAAAAAACATTTTTTGTGGCAACATACTTGGGCATGAGTCATTGAATGCAATTGTGAAAATGACTATATGCAGAAGCTATTTAATTTACAGTACGTTCGGTGTGTAGCTATTCATCAAATGAATTATACATTTGTATATGCATGTTTTAATTTTGATAACATCATGACTGCAAAAATAATACAGTATATAATAAGCTATGAAGGGATATGGAGTAAATGTACATGAAACAAAGTCTCTACAAATACATGGTAAAACACAGCAATTGAATGACGCTTTTATTGTTGTTCTTCACCTTAAAGTCACCATTGGGCCTTCAACAATGAGCTTTGCTCATACCTCATAGTAAGTTCAAGATGGCCCCTAGCACCGGTTTGAGCGGAATTCATTGCTGGATGTCGAGCAATGCTACATCCATGTTCCTTTTCCCACGGATGTGGGATTATCAATAAACATAAATTAACTGGCAAAGTGTTCTTACAACTGCTGTCATACGTTGCCCGACAAAAATACTAACAGAGGACAATCACAACACATTAACAACCACGGTGCACGCATCGAGTCAAAAGTAAGAAACCTTTGCATAATAAACTCCTGAGAAGTGGGCACAATAAACAGGTGGTCAGATTAACCATTTGAAACTACAAAAAAATGAATAAAAATGTCACAATTTGAAAGTATGATATTGTGTCCATATAAGAAATTATCTCACGAACAAGTACACCATGACTGAAATATATAAAGAGCATACAACACTTATTATACTAGTATTTTGATGTTCAATGAAATTGTGATAAGAAACAAAACGGATGAAAGTGTTTGAAAGGAATGAATCACCAGATGCTTCTTCAACATAATTGTTCAAATTCATTTCATTTACTTAATTGTTTATGTAATAAGGTTACTATGAAAGGTGATTGATGAAATAATGAAATTGTTTTTACTTTCATTTTATGAGGTAGTAATTGCTAACAACTTTAGAATTTAATATTACAAGTTTTTTGCTTATTCAAAAAAAAAAAATGTATAAGGTTATAAATCCATATTTTTTTTTTCGAAAACCAATTTAAAAGCAAACGTATGCTACGATGAAAAATAGATGTGCTGTATGCTTGATTTTCTAATTGAAAACATATTTGTCATATATTGGAGGTGCTATTTATCAACAGCAGATTGGTATGCCGATGGGTACGATTGTGCTCTTCTACTTGAAAACTTGTATTCTACGAGACTGAATTCCTTCAGGGACCCGTAAAAGATAATGAAATCTCACTTGAAATAATGAAACTTCCAAATGTTTTGGTTTTATCTGCACTGATGAGACATAAGTTGTCGAAATGAGCATATGCAGAAAGTAAATTCACAGTAAATTCAGTATTTATTTATTTGTAGATATATTGATGATTTTTTTTCCATTAAAAACGCATCTTATGCTAAACGGATTCCATCAATATATCCCCAGAACCAGAGATTAAGGAAACGACAGAAATCACTATACCTACATCTATTTGGACTTGCATCTCGAATTGACGAAAATGGTCATACCAGTATTAAGATTTACGACAAAAGAGTCGATTTTTGATATCAATTTCCCTAATATGAACAGAAACATTCCAACTTCTGCTTGTGGAGTGTATGATTCACAGTTGATAGGTTACGCGAGAGCTAGTACACATTACAAACTTTCTCATCAGACATAGTTATCTTCGTGACCGCCTTTTAAATCAAGGCTTCAAAAAATTCCGTTTCATACGGTTATGAGACAGTTCCTTAATAGATAACAGTACCTAGTGGAAAAATTTGAAGTTTCGGTCCGAACTTTAATTCAAGATTCATCTTTTACTTAATACTTGAATTACCACATCGTTTTACTGTTACGACCCTTCAATAGCAATTGTTGTTGGGTTGCTACCAGACACTATCGCAATTGAAGGAAAGGTTTGGCGCACAATATAAGCGGTTAAAACAACCATTTCTGTGAAATACCTGTACCAAGTCAGGACAATTGCGGTCGACAATTTTTCTGGTGGTTTTCACCTACTCTATATTTTTGCCTCTTGGACTTTGGCTCATGACAATTCTGTTCGGTAATTTTGTTATAACCCATACAAAATGTTCCTTCACTGATTTAAAATCATCTGTGGTGTACCACAGGGACTTGGTCAGGGTCTTAGACAAATTATTTGGTAGTTTAAACATATATTATCACCAAAAAAATAAACCTCTAAGAACCAATAGTTGCAATAACTAAGAAATGCCCTTTTCCAATTGACTATATACAAATGTTAGACCCAAATAAAACGATAATTGGTGAAGTGTCCTTTTACAACAGAATATTTGTGTTTATCCCTCAAGATTCATACTTAATAGTGAACTTATATTTTTCTTAGTCGAGAGAAAGCCCCTCTAGTTAAGGAAGTTGACAGTGGTTGTCTTTTCCACATTTGGGACCTTTTTCTTATTTCCCACATTTTTTGGCCTCTTTTCCCTAATTTTTACATTTGTTTTTCGTTTTTCTATCGGAACCTGAATCGGTTTTCAAGGGTTCAGGCAACAGAGCTGCCGGGTGCGTCCCCAGTTGGTGGATAGGGAAATGCCTCTTCTATGTGGGGTAGTCAGGTCATAATACGGAAAGCCTGACCTCGAACCATTGTAGCCAAATTGTGTTGGGAAATTGAATGCCACGTTTCATGCAGTATAAATACCCCTCAATATTCCTCTAAGGAGAGCAGACGCACTAGCACTACAAAACACTAAAAGTCCGAAACGGGCACTTTTTGTGCTGATAAGTAGTGTACTGAAAAGTACAAGTTCAGAATGGTCGAGACAGGTCGAGACTCTTTCAGTACTATATCAGACTGGTCGAGAATATTTTAGTACTGGTCCAGACTAGTCGAGACAGGTCAAGACTGGTTCAGTAAATTTCAGACTGAATCAGGCATTTGTCGAAACTACTTTAGTAATTTTCAGACAAGTTGAGACTGGTCAAGTACTTTTCAGTTCTTTTCAGTACAAAAAGTGCCCGTTTCAGACTTTTAGTATTTTGTAGTGTAGGTGTCGTATAGAAGGCTAAATTGCCTGCCCCTATCCATTTCTCCCCTTTTCAAGTAGCAATCAAAACTCGTTGCCCCGGTGGTAACTGCCATCTTTTTGAATTAACTTTTTCCTGTCATGCTAAAGCTTACTTTTCACACTGGATGTAGAACTCTTAATAATCAATTTTTTTTTCGCTTGCCACTTGTTATGTGTTCCCATTTTCCATTTCACTAAATGTTGTCTTTATTTCCCAAATTTCCCGACCTTATCTTTCGTTCGAAGAGACAATTTGGACGTTAAGACAAACACATTCATGGGGATGTATAATTGTTCAACATCTACCCTTTAAAGAAATATATGGATACCCTATCAAATTTTACTTATTATTGTTAAAAAAGTCCAACACAGCGTGTCATTTATTTTATCGAATTGCATAAATTTCAAGTGTTTTGTTAAATTTTGGACCCGGACATAAATCAATTCTTTTAATTCTTTTGTTAATGTGGGGCAAAGTACAGGGAAGTGTTGTACCGTATGTCGGGATTTTTTCGCGTGTGTCTAATTTTCGCTATGTTCTCGGTAGGAAATCGTACGCGAATTTTAGCCTCCGCGTAAATTTTACTGCCCGTTCAAATGCATTAGTTGTGTATAAAACGCGAATTATAAACTTAGCGAAATTTTCACTGGCCTGTTTTTTCACTTAAGTCGCGAACAAAAGCCGGTGCGAAAATAACCCGACAAATTAGACAAATTTAACTTTGAGAAATAACATCGATATGCAAGAGTGAGACCGGATAAACGACAGGGTACGCGGTCATGAAAAATGATATGTTCAAAGATAAATTGAGTCAGGAAGAAACTTTAAAAAATGTAAAAAATGGATAACAGGAAACACCTACAATGCCTGAAAATTATAATTACATGCTAAAATGACTTAATGCTAGATGTGGTCTAACACAACCATGCCAGGAGACCGTCAACCAGAGTTTCTACTGGTGTAATTGGAGGAGTTGTTTATAGTTATAAATACACATCTGTTTGTTAAGCCTTCGTATTATTAGGATGCTTTTTCATATCATATTAACAGAGATACATTTAAAAGAATTGGGATGTTATTATTAAGGAATGGGGAATTAACAACAGGAAAATTGAAATCATTATGTTTGTTATGAATTTTAGTGGCTCGATTTTTTTTTTCAGTTCGAGAAACAGATCTAATCAAAGTACTGAAGTACTGTTTAGTCGCAGAAGCAGTTAGCATAGGTCAATTAGCATATCTTCGAAATATATAATGTTTTTTGTATTTTTGGTGACTTTGAAAGAACATGATAGATGTAAATATTGTTTTTGACTAAACATATATATACAGCTTTGATCAGACCTATTTTGGAGATTTGATTAGATAGCCGTTTGAATTCAAGGAAGTATTATCAGAAAAATTTTGAAGCGATTTCATTTTATTTAGTTGAAGCTTCCTCTAATGACTTTTTGGTGTGTTCATTTTCTACATACATGGATATTATAATGGACAGTTGCTAGCTTTAAACACAGCAACTTAATTTTATAGACATAGATACAAAAAATGTATATGTCTGTCCTTATCACTAATATTTTAATGCATCATACATTCCAGATATCTATGGAAAACTCTGTACCGGGGTTCTTAATCAGCTCTCGAAACTTTTGTAGACGAACTAACACGTCTTATATCAGATCTTTACACAAACTAGTCTCTTAACCCAAGTTAGCACTGCAAACGAATGCCGAAGCAATACTGATTAAAGGGGGAATTCCAAAATCAAAAATAAAAAATCTCGGCAAATCATATCAAACACGAATTCAGACAGCATGACAAAGACAGAACAAATAATCTAAAAAGAAAACAAAAACGACACAAAACTAAGGCACTTACAGTGTGAACCCCTACAAAAACTGAGGTATCATAAGGTGTTCCGGAATGGTAAGTATGATCTGCTCCACGCGTGGCACCCGTCACACTGCAAATGTGAAAAGTCCGGTATTGTCACAGTCGGTGTTTATCAGTCCAGTAATCAACTCTGGATCTACCCAAAGATATCTATTCTCATATGTGAAATTGAAACATTGTAACGGTCTGTCAAATCATGGTAACGACCGTAAAACTTCTGTAGAGACAATTGCAACAGTGACTGAACATACCCTTGATGTGTAAGTTTTCGCTCTGTTGACAAAAGCTGAAGCTGTATTAATCAGCTTAAATATATCGGTAATCCAAGATCGGGTCTACTTATCTAGTATCTGGAAAATGCAAGTCAAACTGACAAAATTCTCAGCTGTGGATGTTTTAGTATCGAAGACACTCACTGTGACCAAAGATAATTTATGTGTAAATGCATATTGCTCGTCGTTGAAATTCACCTTTTCAATCAAAATTTTTTTTATGCTTTATGTTTTAAGTGCTTTGCTGTCCATTTTAAAGTCACTAGCACTGAGGAGAGTGATCATTATATCGTTTGGATTTATACATGTATATATGTTTATTGTGCTGCAAAGCCATCTTTGCATCATTTATTTCATGTACACATATATCATGTCGAGACGCACATTCACATGCAAATGGTTGACTTACATTTCATTATATCATTTATAGGTTAAGATTACTTTTCCTTCCAACTGTTAATTTAGTTAGGTTCAATTGTAGTAAAATCAACGTAATATTGTTCTTATGGCATTTTACTTTACGCCAATTATGGCATTTTACTTTACGCCAATTAGCATGAATAGGTATTTTACGAAACTGTTGAATTTTATTTGATATAAGACCAAAATAAAGAAAGACGTTTAACCATTTTCACAGAAAAATACCAAGAAATTAAAATCTAATCATTTCAACTTTTTAGAGTAACATGGATCCTTAATATTCACTGTTTTAGGCAATACAATTTTTATGTACTGCCCCGTGTACTGCTAGCCCATGCAGCTAATTCAGTTGACTGTCCGAATCCCCAGCTGATCTAATCATGCAAGAAAGTATATTGATAATATGTTCCGGACGAATTTGAAATCACTCGTTTCGGCATGATGTCTATTTCTAATGATGCATGCTAAATTCAATGAACCCAAATGCCTTACACATATTAAGGTCAATTAATTAATCAATATCCATGAATACTGAATTAACTACCAGCTGTCTCAATTTTCAAAATGCATAATTTGTGACATATTGGGGGAGGGGGTCTGCAACAAACTTTAAGTATGATCATGTACAAGGTGCACAAAACAAACACGGAAAATGACAATTTAAGAAATAATCAAAACAATTATCATTTGATTTTAATTTTAAAATGAAGCTAGTTTTTAATGTGAAGAACCAAGGACTGCAGTGAATATAGTTACATTTCAATTCACGATAAAGGGCGAGTTCATGATTATTTAAAAGATTGAATAAAAATGTGAATGCCGACAATGGAAAACCTTAAAGCTACATGCAAATTTTGGATTGTATTTCAAGTTTGACAATTAACATACCTCGAAATATTGTTTTGTATCTTTCATTGCACTCTAAAAGATTTGGGCAATTGACCCTATAAAGCCTTTACACATCAGCCAAAAATGCATTATATACACGATTTGTATTTTCATACAAAGTGACACAAGTATACGTTGAAATATTGTCGTAAATAACAAGATGAATTTTTGTCAATAAAAACACGACTTACACGCTATCCGTTTACAATTAGTCTGAAAAAATGCACTTGTGTAATCAAAACTCTCAGTCGTCGATTAAATTCAAAGTTGAGTGACACACAGTAGAAAAGCCTTATCCCATATGTTGGAGTAAGATGTACATGTATATCATTTTATTGTTGATGACTGTTTAACTGATGAATGTACAGCAATATCTGTTACACACGACCGATTAACTGATGAAGTCATAGCATTTATATAATATATACACGTGGAATGATTAGAACTGTCTTATTATTTATCCGCGTTGATTATTATGCTTCCGCGGCTTCATAGCATTATCTACCAATATAGTCCCAAATGGTGGAGTGAAATATACAATAAAACAACATTTTAATTGTGGTAATTTTGATACTGTTTTAGAAAATATAATCTGTTTGTTTGTAATTTTTGCATTCAAGAGTGCGTATGCAAGGAATCCATGAATTCTAAGAATGAAATATATTGGGTGTTATTTAACCTGGTGGATTTCTGGCCCCCATCGTCCTATGCGACAGCTTAAGCCGCAGAATTTCTTCTGCGCCTAAAAATTAATCCCATTTATTTTTTTGAACGCATTTTAATTTTCAAATGACTGGGATGTACAAGATATATACTCATTTAAATAGTGGTTAGTGAGTAAAGGAACGAAAGGTGAAATGAAAGAATTTTGCAATGTGTTTTTTAAAAGAAGGTTTGTGTAAATCAGTCTTCGTGAGATTGCATATAAACAGATCGGCAAGTAGGGATGCACAATTGGTGTATATTGGAACACCAAATGTCTTGAATATAACTATCTCCTTTTTTAAAATGGGATCATTACGTTTCCAAAAAAAATAAGAATACATCAATTATAACATGAAGGAGAAAAAGTGTAAATATTCAAAACATATCAGTTTCAGTATTCTGTGATTTTTTCATGACTGCATAAAGCTTCTAGACTTCTAGACTTCTAGCTTCTAGACTATTGTCTTATAACAATTAGATTAAAGTCACAAGTTAATCTACTGTTAGTTATAACATTTCCTGGTCAACCATAAAGGAGCTTTCCATTGAAGGCGCGTCTAAAAGGGAAAGGTATGCGTGTGTTAGGCTATTGGAAGACTAGAGTGGTAAGTGTATTTTTCAGCTGTTCAGAAAATATGTGACCACATTAATGAATGTTATATAAATCCAAAAAGGGAAAAAGGTTTGCTCAAGAGCAAAGTCCGTTTAATAGTTCCGGGCCAATATCCTGTTTGTACTACTAATTTATAATGCGTAATTAATGTTTTTTTTTTGTTGTTTTTGTTTTTGTTTTTTTTTTTCGAAAATTAAAAACTGCAAACCTTGGCTACAATATTTCTTCATTACGAATGAATTAAGAAAAGTTTTCTTATCAATTTAATATAAAGAGTTGAATATTAATAGTATTGCGACCTACTTATCAAAAAATATGGCAAGCAATTTGAATCATATTTATAGTACGTACTGAACATACAACCTACTACAAGTACATCAACCACTCAAAAATATAATAACTAAATGTAAATGTATACATTTTCTTTAACACATACCATTGATTAGTTTAAATGTATTAGAAAAGGAAAATTTATTCAAGAATTAATTACTAAAGTACAATCACAAAAGGATATATTTATATACACATTTTAAACTGTCACACAAAACAAGAATATGTCTAAGGACGACATTTGAAGACAAAGACATCACATGAGCACAGTAACTTCGGTATTCGATGATTATTTGTCTCAGCTTGCCATGCCGATTAGAATGATGGAGTAGAATCTAAGGATCTCCATTGAAGCAATTCCTTGTTTCAGCTTGCCAACCCAATAAGAATGTTGGTAAATTATGATGGAGTAGAATCTAAGGATCTCCATTGAAGCAATTCCTTGTTTTAGCTTGCCAACCCAATAAGAATGTTGGTAAATTCAGTTGTTAACTGTTTCAGTTAGCCAAGTCAATAAGACTGTTGTTAAATTATGGAAGATGTTAAGTTATTATTTGTCTCGATCAGCTTGCAGAGTGGACAAAACTATTAATTAGTTAAGTTAGTATTATTTTTTCAGCTAGCCTAGCCAATAAAACTATCGTTAAATTACGGTGGTATTTGTTTCAGCTTGCCCAGCCAATAAGACTGTTGTTAAATTATGTTGGAGATGAATTTAAAGATGTCCATTACGTCATGGGAGATGGTAATTATTTTGTGATTGTTGGAATATATAAAAATCAGTATGCAGTAATATATAAAAATCAGAGAACATGAATATAATATTATGTTAGTACTTTTTTTCAATCAGGAGTTGAATGTTTTTGGTATTATTATTGCTTATATTTTATATTTTCTTTTGATATAAAGTGACATGCTTCCATCTATCTCCTTAATTTTTAGCCGGTGAGGCTTTTACTTTTTTGTGACGTCTGCTTCAAAATTGAATTTTTACAGTTAAGGCCCATTTACACGATGATGCAAGTTGCATGCGTCTTGAAGCATGCAACTTTTTAATCATGATACATAAACGTTTACACGGTATTACAAGTCGCATGCATCTTGAAGCATGCAACTTGTATCGCCGTGTAAATTGGCCTGTGATGATCACTTTTATTACAAGGGGAAATGAATTTTACACAGGTGTTAGGGGAAACACATGTGTCACCTGCCTTATATATAAAACTAGAAAGGATAAGGGCGTTCGAAGAATCGCACGTGTCACCTGCACTGTTAATAAACATAGAAGTCAAAAATTAGCACGGCTGTTCGAGAAAGCCTATGTGTCTGTAATATCAGTTAGAGGTGTAACGATACACCGGTATATAGATATATTGCAGTATTTTTTAACAAACTAGGTACACCGGTGCGGAATCCAGCGTATCGATACGTATCGTCTTCTGATTTCTGCTAAAATTTCAGAATCAGTACCACCCAAATGCTTAAAAATTTTCTGATTTTGGTATGGAAAAGTCAGATATAGGACAAACAATTGAATTTTTCTACATGAAAATGAACACTGATGTACAAATATTTTACTATTTTATCACACAATAGTAAAAGGAGCAAATTTAAAAATGTAATCAAATTGAGAAAGCGTATCATGAAATGTATCGATACATATCATGATACGCTTGTGTTGTATCGATATATCATGATACAATATTTTATTGACGATACTCCTACCTACTATCCAAGTCCAATATCACGGCAATGAGGAAACCCGTCCATCTAAAAATATATACATTTAAGAATTCCTGTTTGGTTGAAACATACAAAGTGGTTAAGGGGGAGCTGCAGCTGATAGAAGTATTACCTTAAAACTACAATAAGCTAAAGTGAAAAATGGAAAATAGAAATACACAAAACAGAACGCTTCGTACACATCTGCAATATATACCATGACCAAACCAGCAAGTATAATTGAATTGAAAATTATAAATTGTGAATAATTTAGGCATACCTAAAGATTTTATGTAGTCCATTAATAGCATGGGAAAAGGATTAAATTTTAAAATTGAAGATAAACAATCCTAAATGTTTAATTCTCATATTTTACATAAATAACAATTTTCTGCAAGTTTCTGGGCAAATCGGATTTCAAGGTGTTACAGATAAAGGAGGCGAAGATCAAATGCTCAAAATTGGAAAAAAAGCAAATACAAAGCACAAGAAGCACGTCTGCAATAGATATGCGAGAATTCATACAAACGTGGTTGAAAAGTGCAAAGTGTTTAAGAAAACGCTGTGGATAATGGAGGCGTACCCGAAAATGACATTACATAATTTAAAATGATAAGTTCCATTAGTTATTGAAAAGACATAAATGAGCGAAAAGGGCAATTTTCATTTTTAGTGTGGATGTAGAAAAAATTTTTAAAAAATTACAATGACTCTAAAATGCAAAGTGCATATCATCCAAAATATTTACTGAAAACTCGCACACGTTTGATTCAAATCTGATGAAAGAAAGACGGACAGACGACTAGGAAAAGGAAAACGATCTTTCAACTGTGCTCAACACCAGAAAAATTTCTTGCAATCACTGCATTTTCTAAATCAAACGAAGAGAAAATTACCTTAATCAAACAGTAATAGATTCAATAGGGGTAGTAATGGTGGACAGGTGCCGTATATCAATATGAATAACTTGAATATAAATCGGGCAAAAGAAATGAGCAAAAAAATATAACTTAGCCACAGATGACTCGAATATCTTTACCATTGTAGCAAGATCAGGTTCACTCAAAGAATAAACGTCATTTGTCACTTTAAAAAACCACGAACGGCGTACATGTTTAATATTGAATAATAAAATACCATAGTTACTGTTAATTTATTTTCTGCATATGCGCATTTCGACAGCTCATGACTCATCAGAGCAGATCAAACCAAAACAACTTGCAGTAAAATGTCTTCATACTGCACAACAAAGTTTGTATTATACCGGGAATAAACAATGAAGTGATATGAAGTAAATGTACATAAGACACTCTACAAATACATGGTAAACCCAAGCAATGGTACAACTCTTTCATTGTTGTTCTTCATCTCGAAGTCATCATGATGCCTTCAACATTGAGCTTTGTTCATACTTCATGGTAAATTCAAGATGGTCACTAGCACCGGTTACAGTGGTATTCATTGCTAATTGGCGAATAAAGCTACATCAATGTTTTTAGCCCGTGGATGCGAAATCGTCAACAAATATGAAATTAACTGACAAAGTGCCCTCACAATTACTGTCATCCGCTGTCCAGCAAATGCAACAGTGTCCAGAAAAAACAGCACTCATTAAGTCGCTTGTGGGAAAACTTGGCATTATAAAATAGTGAGATGTAGGCACTATAAACAGATGCCCAGAACAACATTTGGAATTTCAACAAAAAAAAAAAGAAAAAATACAAAAATATGAAAGTATGATAGTAAATTCATATGAGAAATTCTCCCAAGAATAAGAACAAGTACACCATAACTGAAATGTATAGAGAGCATACATCTCTCGCACGGGGATTCCACACTGAAGGAGAGACAAACTCTAGTTTTAAATAAGCAATGAAGTTTGCCAAGGATTAAGCAACGTTAAGGTTTCTAAAAATTACAGCAAAAGATTTTTTATTTCGATACATTGATAGACACATATATATTTTTATTTCGATATATTAATAGACACATATATATTTTTTTACGCAGTGCAGCATGAAGGTCTCCATAGATCTGTATAAATCAAGCGTTTGGTCTAACCTTTCTGTATGTGTCGGCCCTCGCTTAAAAAAAATTAAGAAAATTTACCTCCATCAATGATAGAAATAATCCGTGGACGAAAGAATTCTCCAAGTATAAATGGTGACACCGGTTGTGTTGTTCATGCATAAATCCTCATTTAAAAAAATATGTCCAAAATTAACAACAATTTCGATCTCGTAGATGAAACGACTCGGTGACGGATCTAGTCTTGTTGATACTGTAACATTACTATGGCAGCCATAGATTTTATGGAGTGTTAATTTCAATATAGAATCCATTGGTATACATTTATATACGCCATGTTATTCGGGAATGGGAAAATCAAGGCAGCTAATTTGAAAACATCACTTAAATTATCCATCTTTGAAAACATACTTAAGTGAAGTGACCCGATATCTAAATATGAAGTCGTCCTTTTTAGTTTGTGTGTTGTTTTTAATTTCTAGGTTGTTTGTATATGATATATAGATGCAAGTATTCATTGAAATATAGGCACAGGATTAAAAAAAAACATCCCATGTGTACACTTTGTCAATTACTATTGTATTATCTAAATTTATTTAAATTTTAAAACCGAAGGATTAACTCACTCCGTCGTGGTTTGGTCCTTAGCTATATTTGATATTGCTGATTATTCGGTTTCTTTTGGTTTTATGCATTTTAAACATTTTTTGGAATTATGGATTTCCTTTGTTTGGGTTTTAGTGCTGCTGGTGGGGAATTGGTTACCAAAATGGCCATTCAGCTCATTAAAGTTATTGCAGTTGGAGTTAACATATGTGTTATAGTCTCACGTTCATTTACTCCATATCCTTTCGTAAAATATCATGAATATATGAAAAGTCGAAATTAAAGAATTCGTCTGTGTGCTTTTATTTTACCTTTTTAAAGGTTTTGTATAAATTCCGCTTTATAGGAATCGCACTGAGAAAAAATGACGAGTAGGCCTGCACAGTTGGTGCCAACTGGAATACTTAAAATAGAATGGACAACAGGAAACACCTACAATTACTAAAAAAATCAATCACAATCCGCCAAGGAACTCCACAACATTTTTCTCCATGCCTGTCTTTCTTGCCTTTGATTTGTTTTTACTCTTTTGTCAATCGCATTCACACTTTGATATATTTCTCCTTTACGAATTAGTCGGTTATCTGTAATTTCTACTGTTCAATACAATTTATATCTCCTTAAGGGAAACAACGGCAGTAGAATACCGAAGGAACAAGGGAAGCAATGACTACAAAAATCGAAGTCCAAAGACATGGCAAAAACGGTAACAGATAAAAACAAAGACAAAACAAGGACGTGAGACAGCTACAATGCACGGAAATAAAAAGATAACATTAAGAACTAAGGCACTCATAGTGTGTACTCCCATGAAAACATGGAGTGACATCAGGTGCTCCGGAAGGGTAAGCATGTCCTGCTCCGCTAGCGGCACCCGTCACACTATCAGTGAGTCAATCCAGGGTTGAGTCAAATCCGATTATGTCAAATCCGTGAAGACGTGAAATCTACCTGAAAATGTCCGTTTTCATTTGGGACACAGACACGTCATATCTGTCAATGATGTCATGGTGATGGCCATATAATTTATGAAAGGATGAAAGTAACAAAGGCTGAACAAATCCCTGACTAAGCAGCTTTTAGGACAGTGTTTTTGCTCTAACGAAAAAGTCACTGTATAAACTGCATGCCCGACAGTAACGAATCAACTGTGAAATGTACACTCCATAGGCTGGAGAGGTAGGTATATTGCTGCTCAGAAAGGGAAAGTTCACAATTGGGAAGTTAAAATCATCACGTTTGTCATACAGCTTAGATTTCAAACGTCCATTTTCGTCAATGTGAATTGAAAGATCTAAATACGAAGCTGAAGTAGGTGTATCGGTAGTCTCTTAAATTTCAAGCTCATTGGGATAGATCTGGTGTAAATATTCCTTGAATTTTGGATTAATAAGAGAAAGTACATCGTCTGTGTAGGCCGACCATTTAACCTGAAGGGGGGGTTATGGTTTTTTTTTCTGGACAGAAATTTTTTTCGCGCTTCGCGCGAAACAAATTATTTAATTTTTTCACGCTTTTAACAAAAATATTTTTTTCAGAATTAACATTATTTTTTGGGGGCAGAATGCCTCCTTCAGAAATTTTTTTCATAATTTTGGCAGCCAAAATACTTTTTTTCACATAAAATCAGATCCAAAATATTTTTTTTAGAAAAAAACCATACCCCCCCGCCTTTTCAAGTTAAAAGGTCGGTCCCTAAGTGATGTTGGCATCGGTTACATCCTACCTCTCAATGCCTGGTGGTTCGTGCATGTTTGAGGCAAATGCGCTGTGTCCTACTCTGCCTTACCAAATTGGCACAGATGAAATGGTATAACTTTCATCATTAGTTGTTTGTTGGCTCTGGTGTGAGGCCTGATTCCAGCCCTTACATAGTAATTTGTTCTGATCTTGTCATTTGATGTCACCTGTCTTGTTGCTAAGGAGTGCAGTGAGTACAATATTGAACTATGATTTTATGATGGTCTTCATCACTCTGAGGCTCACTGCATGCTCTTCTTCCTGTTGTTTAGCTGCATTATAATCTGTTTTCTCCTTTCCATATACTCTGCATTGAGACGGAATCCATACTATTGCACTTTTTAATCTCTAATCTCTATTTATAATGGTAACCATTGCTTGTCCCATACAAGCATTTTGTCTAAGATATTTATTACCATATTGCTCAGAGTAAATATTCACAAAATAATCTACTTATGGGACTGTGTGTTATTTTTGGTTGCGCCAGTACTAGGTCTTTTATATCTAGTATGAAAAGGGTGGATTGTAGTACTCTTTGTGGGACTCCTTATTTTAAGAATAGCCCGTCAACTACAACTCTTTTAACCACTGTAGTAGTATATGGGGACAGTTCAGGTCGTATTTGTGGTGGTGGAGCGTGGTGGAGCCGGAAGTGACGTCACCGGAAGTGACGTAGACCGGAAGTCACGTGACCAGAAGTCACGTGACCAGAACACGAAGTGTTTTTACTGCGCATGGGCAACCGGAAGTAGCCTTTTTTTGAAGCCCTAGTCGGGCCTATTGACCGGAAATGACGTGTTGGA
>MJUU01004201.1:0-25546 GCA_002080025.1 Modiolus philippinarum
TTACTCTCTCACTATGATACACCTGTATACAAGATTACATGATCCCACATCATATACACAAGATACACTAAATTGTATATACACTATTAGCATGATTACTTGGAGCAGTTGCAAACGACAGCTAATTCATTTGCCAGCTGTCAAGAAATAATGGTCAAAATAACCATGATATGAAAAACTGTCAATCATAGATTCACCTTTTTTTTGGACCCATATGAAAGTCTGGTCTTGAAAATGTGTAGGAATGGTCAATATAATTTATAATTTAACCCTCTTGCTGCCACACGGACATATATGTCCACCAGCGGACCGCTGCCACACGGACATATATGTCCTTTTTAGAAATAAAAAGGAGTACTTTCATTAACTGTCTGTATCCAAGAAGTGAAAAACAATTAAATGATTATTGATATAGATAATGGAATTTGAATTTTTGAAGAACGGTTTGAGCATAACGTCATCACATTTGAACGTCACGTTACTGACTATGACGTCATACAAAAGTGTGAAGAACTAAACCAAAGAAATTATTAGTAAACGACTTTGATGCTACATATTTGAAAACGTTATTGGCCTTTATTATAAAACTTTTGTTCAAAAAGATTTTAGACACAACTTTGAATGTGTCTTTATCAACCGATAAATAAAAAAAAGAGAAAGAAATGATAAAAAAACGATAATGTTCAAAGAATGTAATTTCTATGGACATGATATTTTTTCACATTACTGCCGATTGCTATTTTCACTGCTTTTATCAATTATTATATTCATTTTTGTTTGTATTTGTTTTTTATTGTAACAGTTTCGTTTTTTTATTGTCGTATTTGTTTTTATTTATTTTTGTTTTGTTTCGTTTCTGAACATGTGTGTGTGTGTGTTTTTCGCTTCTTTTATTTTTATTTTGTTTTGTTTTGTTTTTTGTTGTTGTTGTTGTAGTTTTGTTTTGTGCGTGTGTGGGTGTGTTTTTTTTTGGTTATATTCGGGGTTTTTTTGTTTGTTTGTTTTATTATTTTTTATGTTTTGTTTTTTTTCTTTTGATTTTTTATTCATATTTACTTTTATCCTATTTTTGTTTTTTGTGGTTATTATTTTTTTTGTTTGTTTATGTCTTTTTTCTATTGCTATAAGATATAACGCTCTACCAGTCGGTTTTAATTGATATTCGGCAGTACTAGTTCTCATAGATAAGGAAAATAATATAGGATTTCGACTAATCAAAAGTTAAACTAAATTCAATTGATAATTCTATTTTGATGAAAACGTTTCATTTATTTGTTGTTTGCACACTTGTATGAAATCCACAAAATCCCGGTATTACACGAGTATTGATGAATCAACGGTACTTGAAAGAAAATGGTCTCCTTATTGAAAAGGCACTGGAACAGTGGAACTGTGGAAAACTGGAACAGTGGAAACTAAAGGCTTTCAACTCAAGATTAATTAACCGTAAAGAAAGCTTTCCAACCAAAAATAAGTTGAAAGTTCGGATACCATAAATCAGAGTTTTTCAAATACATTATTTTCATGAATTATAAATATCTTTGCCAAAAACAATAAAAAAATAAATCAATAGGTTGTCATTTTGACAATTTGTTATTTGACCACTTTTGTCCTTTATCCTGCATTCATTAACATAAAAAAAAACTGAATATACAGACGAGCCAAAGTTTTCCAAATAACTGTTCTCATGAACTTCAAACTGTATTTTTTTTCTTTTTGTGTATGCTTATTTTTCTCTACTGAAACAATCGTCCTTCTGTATAGCTGGTAAATGGCTTTACCTAAATCGTATACATTTTTTGCTAGGAGGTTTCGCAGATCAATTTTCAAACTATTAGTACATGCAGTCATACCTCTGATGGCATTTGTTAAAACAGATAAATTGATTGATTCATTCTTTAGACCAGTTAAACAATAGTTTCTTTCACTACAAACAAAATGAAATTTGCACCTTATAATCTATTATAAAATACCAAAAAAGACGGACATATGATCCGAATTTGGAATACAAGGCAAGGTCACCCGGAGTAAATGAAAAAAGTTCGAATTATGAACTCCTTTTGGCTGCTATGAGAAACACTTTGCGAAAATGACACAATACAGTACGCAAATATCAATATTCTGTTGTAGAAAAAATCAAAACGTAGAAAAAGATATAGTGAAGATCTTCTTCGAAGTCAGTAGTAAATAATTAACTTTCCAACCTACAGAAACAAGAAATTTTTGATAACTATTTATGGGAAAAATTTAAAAGGGTTAAATAGGACAGTAAGTATATAGACAGGATGGCAATATATATAAACTTCAGTAGGAAATAGGACTATGACTCCGACGACAGAAGCTTTTTCTCACAAGAACTTCGAAATAAAGACATATTTTTCCAGATATATTAGAAAGGATACGAGGTCAAAGGAGTTGATTATTAATGAAATGTCTGATCATGGCCGTCATGGACAATTTCAAAAAGATTGAAATAATTGAAAATAATGCCCTTTACATTTGAAATAAAAAAATTAGTCAACGTTTGATATTATAATAAGTTGATCTTACTAGGATAAATGGACATGTAACATGCAACACATGCACGCAACAATATACATGCAAAAATGGGTAATTAATTAATCAAAAGCTTTGCATTGGCGGATCCAAGGGGGGTGTTCCGGGAGTTGGAAACGCTTTTTTTGGACAACAGTATTTTTTAATGAATATCCCGATGTTTTTTTTCTGAAAAAGCCCAAAAATTTCGTGACTCGCTCCGCTTGGCGACATTGTCTTTCATTTTCTAATTCAACCCCCCTTTTCAAATTGCCTTGATCCCCCGCCTGTTTTGTTTTGGTCATGAATGTAAATCCAAAGATCCAAGATGATCTTGAAGTCTTGTTATAATGAAATTTCAAAAACTCGAGTTGATGTTCTGTGATAAGCCTGAGATTTTCCCGTGTTTGATTAAGTTTATGTATTTTGGTTGGCCCTGTGCAAGTAAAGTCATTTTAAAAATATATTATAGCTTTCCCATTTTCATACAGCTGATGTTTTTTTTTAGTGTCAACGTACTGCGTGACAAATATTCATTGTTGAAGGCCTCATGCTGACTTCAAGATGAAGAACAACAATAAAAGCGTTGTTCCATTGCTTTTTACCATGTATTTATAGATATTTTGTCTCATGTGCATTTACTCCATATCCCTTCATTGCTTATCATGATGTTTTTCAGCACACATCAATTGTTTCAATATTTACGATACTTATAAAAAAGATTTTTTTAATGTGCATGTGTATAATTTTCGTTTGAAATAAAACAAACAGAAAAGAAACGGCTCCTTTAAAATTCTAAAGATTTTTTTTTATATGATTGAATCCATTCCTTGTATCTTAAACCAGAAAGATTATCTATCTATGATCTGGTCTTATGTACTTTACGCTAAGCTATGCATTTTCAAGTTTTTGTTTATTTTATCTTTTGTTTTTGTTTTGGCAGAGATTTTACTAAACGGTGTTTTTAATGAGTTAAACTGGAATAAAATTACAGTATAGACGAATTTCTTTGAAATATTTCGGAATGTCGCGTTCGACAATATCATTTGAAACATACAAATATAATATATAACAGTTGACAGTATATATGGGAAATTCAAACCATATGTTAACATATTTGGACGCAGTCCTAGTTTGCATACTAACAGAGAAACATACAAATATAATATATAACAGTTGACAGTATATATGGGAAATTCAAACCATATGTTAACATATTTGGATGCAGTCCTAGTTTGCATACTAACAGACTTGGCATGTATTGTGACATACACAACATAATCGGCTCTGTAAAGCAGAAACTCAAAAATAAAGTTTTTCGCTAATTGCAGTGGACACAAGTTTGAAGACGTTATTCACTACCCTTTTTATTGTCATCAGAAGCTTCACTGACCGTCTTTAGATCCTGACTTTAGCTGTTTGATTAATAATAATAAAAAGGTCTTTTGACAATCCTGGACATAATAACTACGCAAAGAAAACGACGAGTTGCAATTCATTTATTTTGATAAGTTGTGTATATTTATAAAATATTGAACGTTTCTGAACCTATTGCGGCACAGCGTTTCATTTTCATTTCATTTTAACCTTACATCATATATACATGCATGGTGTCTATTGCATTATATACTTGTAAGCCTGTTAGAATCACGAATCATAGATTTTTTCATCTTGTCCTTAAATATCATGTATTCTAAAACAAAAAAAAAAACAAAAAAACAAATAAATAAAAAAAAATACAAAAACAAAAACAAAACAAAACAAACGAACAAAAATTTAAAAAAAATAAAACAAGACAAAAAAAAAAAAAGAACAACCACCAAAATATTTTGCCAAAAAAAGGCAAAATATTTCCCAAAAAAGAAATGAAACTGATACAATTACAAGACGTACTGTTTATAAAGTGTAACACTAAGGAAACTTCTATACGAAAACTTACTTTTTATTGAATTTCGTTGCATAAATATTTATTTTCGTTTATTACACGAATGTTTGTCGTTATAACAAGCAGTTTTTCAAAGGGTAAAATTTTATTGTGGCAAGAGAAAATATTTGAAAATACAACAAATTACAAACGTGGCCCTTTCCGACCTCCATATCAACCAGTTTATTGCTAATCGAGAACGCCACTTTCAAACGTTGCGCTAATAGGCTATTAAATTCAGACGTCGCACTTTGTAAATGTAAATGAAATGAAACAAACCGTCACAAATTGAAGAACGTCATAGTATTGTGGCGTACGGCAAGATGTTTTTATTTTGAATCTGGCAGCAAGAGGGTTAATTGAGAATTAAAGATTTTAGCAATCTATTGAAAACAATTCCTATTACTGTAGGGAATTGGAAAAGATATGCTTACTACATAGAATTCCAAAAAATTTCATGTATGTGTCTTTAATACATGTACAGAGCAGGCCGGTGTGTCCTTGCACTTTAGATTAATTCATTAGATTTACAACAACTTATATGCAAATACAAATGTATTTGCTTTTGAATGCTTGAGTACATCACTTTTGAAAAATTACATTAGGCTTTAGAAAATAAGTCTGTACTACAAATGTATGTGATATTGGGTCCTGATCAACACAGCATGACCTAGTTTTGCATAAACATCATATTTGCCGGAGTGTCTGCGCCATGACCTAGAATACCCAGCATCAGAATGCAAATAAGAAAGATTTTCACAAAACAAACAATGTGATAAAGAAGTTTTTTATTTCAATGATATAATGATGCAAATTTTTATTGAAATTACAAAATAATTAAAAAGGGGATTCGGAACACCAGTTAGGTGATATTAAACAAATTAGCTGTTTTAGNCTTATATTGTAAGGACTTTGCGTTCATCCGTGTGAGCTGTACAGTAACTTATTTATTTTCATGAACATCAATACTATTTATTAATTGATCATTATATTAATTAACTATTATGTATAGGACAAACCATAAGTAACAAAATAATAATAACATTATTACTAATATTATTTATTTTGTATTATTATTATTTATGTAAATTAATCTTCTTTTCAATATAATTGATATTTACGTAAGGATGTCCTCTTGTTATATTAGGAGAGCACTTAAATAGGCCTAGCCTGATGTGCAATCCCTTTGAACCTTGTTTGTATATTTTAATATATAATTATGTTCAATAAAATATTTTTGAATTGAATTGAATTGAAATAAAGTTTTCTATGTCTATGTTTATATACACTGTAATGCTTCCTTTCAACATTTTCAAATTTCAATACAATGTACGTGTACCTGTCTATTTTACACAATACCACTACCATATGACTTCTAGTAGAAATCAATATAGTTGCACATTTTTGTATATAGAAATCATGTTCAATTTGTACACTTATCATACATGAAAGTTCAACAAAAGTTTTGTTTATCAACGTGAACAGGCATGTCACAATTATATTTTTCGCCTTTTTTAATTTGTATTACTGTTGCAAAAAATATCGAACTTACAAAAAACAGTTCACTTTACGATACTGCAAAAACCTGAAGACTTAAATGATGTCGAAAAGTGTCGTAGCAACCAATTTTTTCTAAAATGTTTGGTAAGTAACAAAACCGGATGTTTAAATTTTAAGTTTAGTCCTTATGAATAAGAGAAAGATTAAACTGTCTTTGGGTTTTGCCATAAATCAAGAACTAACCAACTTTACTTTTAGAATTTTGACATTAACCGACTCAAGATAAGACTACAACATATATATTATCTTAATTTGTTTTTTAATCTGTAAGTTATGTTAAAATATACTCTTTCTTTTATTAAAATACACCGCACTCTACTTCCGGTTTCGTTTTCCCAAAAAGCAAAAAGAGAAAAGAAATGCATTTTTGTTGATATCTGATAACATTCAAAATTCTTGGCAGTGAAGAAAATGACAACTGTTCGCCCATTCACCTGTAATGATCTGTTCAAGTTCAATAATGTGTAAGCAATTTTTTAAAGTAAAAATGTAGGCACTTCAGCTTCACCCTCTCCCTCTCGGTACCTGGACATTTCGGGACACACCTAAATAGACAGTTCGGTACTCGGTACCTGGACAAATCGGTACTTAAAAGAAATAAAATATATTTCCTTTAGACCATGAGTTGTTTTTGTAAGATATTTTTTGTTTTTTTTCTTCCTGCTGGCAAACTGAAAACTTTTTGTTGCCTTTTCAACATAATTCCCGCTTATTCATGTTAATATTTTGCAGGTTAATATCACAGGCAAAAAAAGAAAATAAAAAAAGAAATACGGATATACCTGAAATTCTTATGCCCGGTTATTATGTCATACCGCCTCTTCTTATTCTTTAATACACCAGATTTGTAATATATTTATATTTCATCACTTTTACACAAAACGATGTTATATTTGGAACTATTTATATCCATAATTATATATTATGTGAACATACACTCTGTCGTTTCTGTAGTAGTCCGAGTTTGTTATGGTCCGAGTTTGTAATGGTCCGACTTTGTGTAGTCCGAGTTTGTTATGGTCCGGGTTTTTCATGGTTCGAGTTTGTTTTGGTCCGAGACATCAGGGAATCCTGATATTTATGGACCTCCAGCAGAGTGACTTTCAAGTTATGAAATGTTTTGCTTAGTGCTTGTACAATATATAATACAATTATAGTGTTTATGATTAATAGTTTAGTGCTGTCAGGAAAAAAAAACTGTAGTGCTTTTCCATTTAACTGACTAGTGTAATTATTTGCCAGATGAGAAATGATGTTGTTATGTTTGATTGTTTGCTGTTGAGAGCAATAAAACTTATAACTGTTAATTACCTGTCCGATGTCAAAATTAAATGATTGATTGACAAGTTGCAAGTCAATATTTGTTACCGTTGTAGAAATTTCAACATCCTCGCTGTTTATGACAAATAATTTTCTGGAAAATACATTTTAAGAAGTAATAATTATGTAATTTGATAACTGTCAGGTGCCAAAACGTTTAAAAAAGTAATTTATTTGTATTGCTGTGTAAATCTTCCAACATGTGAGTCATGAGGTTTTCACTTGTTTTGTTAAAAAAACATTCCGGTCCAGACTATGGATTTAAACATTTTACAGAACAAAATGCAGTTATAACTTAATTTAAACCTCTAAAAATATTTAAAGTTTTAGCGTATGTCCTGCTAACAAACATTGTTCAAATTTATTCATGCCTTTTATAAGTAAAAGTTCCCAAGATTTTCGGAAAATCAGTTTGTAGTGAATCAAGCATCACCATTAGGTAAATGTCTAAAAATAGAATATGTGACAAAATAGGTTTATATAATTTTTATGAACGAATTACATCTTTTTCTATGTTTCCTATATTTTTCTAAAGTTTGTGGTCCCTTTCTTTGGTAAAAACAAGCAGCAATATTTTATTCCAAAAACATGTGAATTCCCTGGCGTGGATATATATCAATTTGTCAGTAGAATCTGTTTGGATTTTCATGCCGATCTTTTTCAAGTTATTTCAAAAACAAATTTTCTTTTTACTTTTAATTACTATCTTTGGAAAAAATATAATTTTTATAAACATTATTGATGAATTTTAATGACTTGCTAATTAACGACTGTGGTTACCGGCAAAAGATCAAAGGAACACAGGTAAATAAATTTCGCGGTGTTGGGAGGATTTTCGTTTTCAGGGCAATAAACGACCAGGAAAATACTCGGTGTTGAGAGAAAGAGAATCGGTTCGCGTTGAGCTAACTGTATCTACAAACTACTTACCATGCAAAGTGAATACAGAACAGAACTCATATCTATGCAAATACGTTTATTGATACCTTTAGTATGTAATTTTCCCCATGAAAACATCATAACATATCAATGATAATGACATTTTTTTGTCAGTACCGAGTTGTCCAATATAAGTCCCGACTTGTCAAACACAAGTCCCGAAATGTCCAGTACCGAGTACCGAAATGTCCGAGTCAGTACCGAAATGTCCAGGTACCGATTTGTCTAGGATTCTCCCTCTCTTGGATAGCATGATAGGGTGTCATCTTTTGGAAATCTTCATGGGGGTTTTATAACGTGTCCCAAAATGTAAAATCGTAAAAAGGGCTACTAGGGGTCTGATGGTATATTTTGTGTTCTTTTTATGCTTTAATGTGTTTTATAGTCATGTTCAAGCATAGACCGAATGGAATGCACCTTTCATATTTGTCCCGTCTGGTGTCGCCACTGCCCTATCAGGTTTTGTTCCGTGACGTCGCAATATCTGGGAAATTCACACACAAGGAAAAATATTTGAACATGCTTGAAATACCAGTTTTCCCGCGAACAACCTGATAGTGCAGCAGCAACACCAATCAGGAAAAGCAGGAAAGTGAATTCCATTATCTGTCATTTAATTCGGTCTAGTTCAAGCTATTCATTTCTTCTTAATTTTATCATATTTCCTTGAATTTTACTTTTCATTTTCAAAGCCTCTATGGGGGCAGCAGGTATTTTCACCACCGAACATTACCGACCACTAAAAAAATCATAAAATGGCCATTAAAACAAGCTTTAAAATGTTAACAAATGCTTAAATACTATGATTTATACTATGTTACTATTTTATTTATGTGGAAACTTTTAAAATATTAGTAATACAGCATACTTGCCAACCGAAAATTCTGCTGTGGCGAGTCATGACCCAACATTCAGGTATGTGGTGGCAGGTCATATCGCGTCAAGCCCTCATGCACCTTTTCAACAATTCTTTGCACTTGTTCTGTGCCATTTATTACAGTATATGAAGAGTGCAAGACATTTTCTGTCAATGTACCTTGGGCATTTTCAGTGGGGTGTTTAATACTGATTTTTTTACACCATGCATGCTTAGGAGCAACCTAAATCGTGATTTAAGAAAATAAAAAAGAAGGAAACAGAGGAAATAAGGGTGGTCGGCGGTGTTTGTTTTGAAAGTATGGTCGGCCGTGGTATACATAAAATGTATATGCAAATATCTATTTTCTTATGTTTAAACAAACAAATGAAATCATGTTTTAAGACAGGAAAAACATACAAAAACCCAAGAAAGCAATAGAAAATCATCTGATTAGGTGGTTGGCAGTGAAAATACCCACCCTTCACATGGGGGTTTTCCCCCACTATGGGGGTTACATGACAGGTATAATAGGGTGAAATTTTTCAATGAAACAAGTACCTGTGTAATGTAGTTTCTGCTTGAAACCAAATTCGGAGTTGATTGGATAATCACTGACAAGCACAAGCAATTGTTTCAGATGAAAAATGCCATCTGTATACCATTCTCATAATTTGCATGACATCACAGTACTGGATTGACCAATCATATTAAAGTTTTTTAATCATACTCCCCACTACAGCGCAGTGAAGCTAACACAGCTTACCTACATAATCTATGTAAAAATTTTTTATTGCAATACATATATCTCTCTTATTTACAATAATTATTAATCTGAAATTTGGATTTGATATTTTTATTGGTATTCCCAATGTATTTCCCTATGCAATACTATGTCTTGAAAAATGAATAAATAAATCAAAGTTGAAGTTACATAGATATATATAGTGAAATATTGACCTTTTCACCGCCTAATTAGGTAAAGTGCCAGGATGTCAGGATAAGAGAATTCACTACAATGTTGTGTTTAGTATATAGATAGAATTTTTAGTGTCTATGCTGACAAACAAATAAAGCCCATGAAGTTTGCTGTAAGCACTGGACAATCCCTTTTGGGATTTGAAGCCAGAGATGTTTTTTTTTTTGTATTGCCTGCCTCTGAATCCCTTATCAACCATGTATCATATTGCATAATATTTATCATGTATGTATTTTGTTATCATTATTATTATTTTTATTCAATGCTGTATTTTTGTCTCGCTTGCGATGAATGTCACGGAAGCGAGACATAGCGATCCAAATTCCGTCGTCATCGTCGGCGTCAACAATTGCACAAGTTTTTCATAGGTTGAATAGAGTCATTTAATCTTTATAGAATTGTGTCAAAATTGGACAGAAGCTAGATAATGGTCAGAAAATTACCTCTAGCTAAAAAAATTGGAATTTTTTTTTTGTTTTTCCGTATTTTTTGCGTATTTGGACTTAGTTTTTATACCCCGCCACACGAAGTGGCGTGGTATTATGTGATACCCTCAGTCGTGTGTCCGTCCGTCAGTCCGTCCCCCGAAGGTTTCCGACTGATAACTTGTGAACGAAATATCACAAGATCTTCAAACTTGGTATGTAAGTTGTTTACCACAAAACTCAGGTCAAGTTCAATATTTGGTTCAGAGGTCCAAGGGGTTCTGGAGTTATGCCCTTTGAAACTTTGAAATTTTACGAATTTTAGGGTTTCCGACTGATAACTTGTGAACGAAATAATGCAAGGTCTTCAAACTTGGTATGTAAGTTATTTACCACAAGACTCGGGTCAAGTTCGATTTTTGGTTCAGAGGTCCATGGGGTTCCGGAGTTATGCCCCTTGAAACTTTGAAATTTTGCAAATTTTAGGGTTTCGTACTCATAAATTGTGAATGAAATAACATGCTGTCTTCAAACTTGGTATGTAAATTGTTCACCACAAAACACAGGTCAAGTATAATTTTGGGTTCATTGGTACACATTGTCCTGGAGTTATGCCCCTTTTTACTAAGAAATTTTGTGAAACGTGGCAGGGTATCATGTAATCCACCATTACTATTTTTTTAAATGTTAACCCACAAATTAAAGTTTTTTAGATGGTGAATAAAGTTATTAAATCTTATTGGAATTTATTGCAATTGGAATATCATAAAAACTGGTCAGAAGCTAGAAAGTGTTTTAAAAATTACCTCCAGATTAAAATTTAGAAATTTATTTTTTTCATTTTTCCGTATTTTTTCCATATTTGGACTTAGTTTTTTTTGCAAAAAAATGAATGTTAACCCACAGATTAAAGTTGAATAAAGTTATAAAATCTTATTGGAATTTATTGAAAAGTGGTCAAAACTTAAATGATGGTCAGAAAATTATCTCCAGCTGAACAAATTGGAAATTTTTTGGGGGGTTTTTCCATATTTTTTGCGTATTTGGACTTAGTTTTTTGCTACATGTAAAAATTTCAATGTTAATCCACAAATAAAAGTTCTTAAGAAAGTGAATTAAATGTTTGTGTCTTAACAGAATTTCATTAAAATTGGACATTGCTGCATGCAGTGTGCAGATATGGAACAAGCTGTTGGAATTTTCATTGTGGTTCCAACTTCGGTAAATTTCCTGAAAATATCAAAGACCGATAATTTTTGAAATGTTTGCATATAATTTTGAAAATAAGGCAATTCTTTGATGCCAAGCATAATTTTGTACGCATAAAAAATAAAAAAAACAAGGTTCCAACATTGGTAATGGGCGGGGCTAAGCCCAAAATATTGGTAACCACAGAGAAAAGTGCCATTTTTGGCCTTTTTGGTCGCAAAATGGCCGACGATGACGTACCACAAATTTAAAGTATTTTCTGAAGACTTTGCGCCTGGTGGGTCATTCCTACTTACAAAGTATGAATAGTTGGGTATAAGCATGATCTGTGTGTTGGGTTACATTATTCGAGTTCCTCAAAATTGACATTTTTTCATGATTTTGCACTTTTAAATCGGAAGTGGTGATGACGCATGCACCCTAGGGACTGGCACTTTTATCCTGTGATAGATATGACATCGTATATTATCATTGTAAACCAATCTAGAGTATTAGGTATGAAGTGCATTCTGGTTGCCAAAAAATGGAGCCCACCCCTTCCAAAATGTGCGAATATTTTGCACTTTTCAATGAAAAGCCTATGTTTCCATGCTGAGATGACCTAGGATCGGCAAAATTGTCCTTTCTTGATATGTGATATTGTTGGAAATAGCTATTTCTATGTTTTGAGTGCAAAAAACCGTATCTGCATAGGTTTTGGGACCTGTAAGAGGTGTTTAACTGAAGTATGACTGCAACCCGTCAAATGACGGGACCCGCATGGTAAGTGTTAATGAATAAAATTGCAAAAATTTTTGATTCCAATATTTGGTAAATTATTGTAATATTTGTTCCTTTGTAAAAGATATATTCTATAACATTTTATCCTTTTGGAACAAATGTTTTTACAGAACTTCTGTTCCATGACAGATAGAGATGATATCAAATAAGATTGTTCTAGAGGCAGACATGTTAATGAAATGCCATATATTCAATACTTATCGGTAATTTGTATGAATTTTCTTTAATCTACAGAGAATGATAATTCCAGTATCACCGAACTGGACATTATCACGAAATTATTAGGTCACTGTGAAGGCAGTACTATTTGTCATGTTCATACACGTAAGACATTAATGAAGAATGCATTTAAATTATTGCAATAAACAATAGATTAACTTTGCTTTAATAGAAATTTTAGTTTAAATTCAATTTATTTTAGAGGTCTGTTTATCATTTTGTGAATTACCGATAAAAGAAATATAGGAAATTTTGTTTTTAATACGGACTTTTATCATGGCCTAACGCATCAAGCTCCCCCTAGCAGGCTCACTTGACACTGGCCATGATAAAGTCTGTATCAAAAACAAAGTGTCTTATATTCCATATATGTACAGTCAAACCTGTCTTATGTGACCTTCCAAGGGAACCTCAAAATAGGGTCACATAAGACAGGAGGTCTTTTAATACAGGTTCAATTTACAAAGAAATCACGATGAAGGGATATTAAAATTAGGGTCATAAAAGACAGGTTTTTGCTTAATAGAGGTGGTCGCTAAGGCAGGTTTGACTGTAATTCAATACAGCGTTAAAGAGTTGTATGATTGTACATACTTTGTATTTAAAAAGGTCAAAGTATCATCTATTCAAAATATGTTATAAACAATATGAAATTTACATATGATGAATTCTGCACTATTTTCATTTCAAAGGATATGCAGATTATGAGACAGAGACTCAAAGAATTTGGAATATTGATATGCAGGAAAATTATTCTTATATAGTATTTAGAGTGATTTGTATTTCTTTATCAAAAAAATGTGGCCTGTTTTGAATTGAACCATTCTCATTTATATAATTATCATAACTTGTTTCATTGAATATGTTTATTTTTATTTCAGAAATTTAGATCCATTAACAGAAACAGTATCCTTGAAAAAATTGAATGTTGGGTGATTACATTACCAATGATTTGCCCACATGAAGATAAGAAGGATTGAATTTCTTTAGCATTGCTGGTTCTAGTCCGGGCAGATATGTTATAATTTGCATTACAATATAAATTGTTGTCTTAATTGTAAGAATCTCTAGCTGAGCTTTGATGAACTTAATTCCTTAACCGTTAGTTTATAATTCTTAGATACTTTCACATATCTCTTTATTTCAAAGTGAGATAAGTTTATGTTTGAATTCATCTAAGTAGTAATTTTTTTGTCTGCTGTGTTAAGATGAACAGTCCTTAACATTGATTAAGTATGGTTTGCCATTTTACATGCAGTATCTGGCACATTGGCCAGAGTACTTCCAAGTAGCTGAATCACCTGGTGGAGTCATAATGGGCTACAGTAAGTACAAATTGTACAGATAAGTTACAAGTTGTACCGGTAGGCTAGAAGTTGTAGAGTTGTTCGTTTTGAAAATATTTTTTGTTGCACTGGTACAATATTTACCAGTAGGTTATACATAAATAAAATATATTAAAACATTGCCTTTTCCTTATCAGCACAGTTATTTATCATACCAAGACTCCATATGTGTGTCGAGGAATGATAACCGTGCTGATATGGAAAAGGCCATGTCTTAATATGTTTATTATATACTTCCAATCAAGAGTTATCATCCTACCTGGACTGAAATAGCTATATCAGACTAGGTATGTTGATATGGACAGTTAACTTCCGACTATATTACATATGCAAAACAGAAATATCTGTACTCAGTATGTACATTTAATAAAATTATGATACAAACTCAGATTTAATATAAGTTGGACAGTTTTGGAGATATATTTCAAGTTGTATAGATATTTAAAAAGTATACCCATGAGACAAGTTGTACAGATATCTCATAATTTGTGAAAATATGGAACTATTGACACTTATATTGTATAAGTTGTACAGATATCACTAAGTACTAAAAATATGGTACAAATAAGTAATAAGTGGAACAGATATAATATAAGTTGTTACAAGTCTGATGCAAGTTACATAGATATTATGTAAGTTAAACAGATTTATCAACTAAGTTTATCACTTAGTAGTGAAAATATGGTACCAATAAGTAACAAGTGGAACAGATATCATATTAATTGTTACAAATATGATGCAAGTTACATTATGTAAGTTATACAGATTTATTAATCAAGTTGTATATGGCACAGATAGAACAGTATAATGTCTATCCATTATCTAATAAGTTGTGCAAATACATGAATGGTACAGATGGAACAGTGTAATATCAGTACTATATCTCTTAACTTGTGCAAATATGGTACAGGTGGAACAGTGAAATATATATCTTATTGTCTCACCCGCGACGATAGGTGGGGAAAGCGAGACATGTGCGTACAAAGTATGACGGCGACGAAGGCGGCGACGACGACGTAAACTTTCATGTTAAGTTTTTGTGATTATGTCATTTTCTCAGTAATTATAAGTGGTAGGTCAGTGATATTTGGTATATAGGTTGGCCTTGAGTAGTACATGACAGTTTGCTATATGGCTTTTGTCGGTGACCTCAATTTCACAGTCCAAAGAACATGTTAAGTTTTTGTGTTTAGTTTAGTTTCTCAGTAACTATAAGTGGTAGGTCAATGATATATGGTATATAGGTCGGTCTTGGGTAGTACATGACAGTTTGTTGTATGGCTTTTGTCCTTGACCTCAATTTCATGGTCTAGTGAGCATGTTAAGTTTTTGTGATTAGGTCATTTTCTCAGTAACTATAAGTGGTAGGTCAATGATATTTGGTATATAGGTTGTTCTTCGGTAGTACATGCCAGTCTGCTATATGGCTTTTGTCTATGACCTATTACCCTATTTTCACAGTCTAGCAAACATGTTAAGTTTTCTGATTTAGTCAGTTCGAGTATTCACATCAATTTTGCGACCAAGTAGGGACGGGCGAGACATCAATTTGGTTCCACACTTGTATCACTTAAGTTGTGCAAATATGGAACAGATGGAACAGTATAATATTATTAATTTGATTTGATTAGTGGAGAACTGATCACATGACCCTTTGTATTTTGAGAGATTGACTAGAAAACTGTATATCGAAAAGTTATATCGCATGTTACTAAAAATAGAAATGCATATCGCATGTTTCTATGAATGTTTATAATCTTGTTTAATTTATTTTATGTATTTTTCAAGAATCAATCACAAATACATACACACTGTAATTATATTATAGTGCTAATTAACTTTTCTATATATTACTTTTTAAATTTTCAGCTCTATCTTGAATTTGATAATTTAGACAAAAAATATAAATGTCCTTTTCAGTGTTCCTGTAAATTAATAATATAACAATTATAGTCTGTGGATGAGGTCGATATGATGTTATATCGGCCTGCAAAAGCATATCGACCTCGGATTTCATCCTCGGTCGATATGCTTTTCCCAGGTCGATATAGCATCGTATGGACCTCATACACAGACTAAAATTGTATAATATTTATTGTTCCTTGCCGCAACAAGGAGCGGGGACATAGAAATGCCAGGCGTCTGTGTGTCCGTCCGTCCCCGTATGTCACACTTTCTTGTAAGCGCTCTCATCCATACAAATTGGAACAGATTTACATGAAATTTATACGAAATGTTTGTATTACTAATACCTTGGTCAAGTTCGAAAATCAGCCTTGGTCGATACTTTTTGACGGTGTTATGAGACTTTGACCGAAGTCATGACTGTTTTATCCAAAAATTGACCTTGTAAGCGCTCTCATGCCTACAAATTTTGACAGATTTTCATACCAAATGTTTATATCATTAATACCTTGGTTAAGTTTGAAAATCAGTCTTGGTCAATACTTTTTGACGGAGTTATGGGACTTTGACGAAAAATAACGACACTGTTTTAGCCAAAATTTGACCTTGTAAGCGTTCTCATGGCTACAAATTTTGATGTATTCTCATGAAATTTATACCAAATGTTTATACTATTAATACCTTGGTAAAGTTCGAAAATCAGCCTTGGTTGATATTTTTTGACGGAGCTATGGGACTTTGACGAAAATAACGACACTGTTTTAGCCAAAATTTGACCTTGTAAGCGCTCTCATAGCTACAAATTTTAAAGATTTTCATGAAATTTATACCAAATGTTTATATCACTAATACCTTGGTAGAGTATGAAGATTAGATTTGGTTGAGACTTTTTGACGGAGTTATTGGACTTTGACCAAAATAACGACACTGTTTAGCCAAATATTGACCTTGTAAGCGCTCTCATGCCTACAAATTTTGACAGATTCTCATGAAATTTATAGAAAATGTTTATACCACTAATGCCTTGGTGCAGTTTGAAAATCAGCCTTGGTCGATACTTTTTGACGGAGTTATGAGACTTTGACCGAAATCATGACTCTGTTTTATCCAAAAATTGACCTGTCCAAAAATTGACCTTATAAGCGCTCTAATGCCTACAAATTTTGACAGATTTTCATGAAATTCATACCAAATGTTTATATCATTAATACCTTGGTTAAGTTCGAAAATCAGCTTTCGTCGATACTTTTTGACAGAGTTATGGGACTTTGACCAAAATAACGACACTGTTTTAGCCAAAATCTGACCTATTAAGCGCTCTCATGGCTACAAATTTTGATGTATTCTCATGAAATTTATACCAAATGTTTATACTATTAATAAATTGGTTAAGGTCGAAAATCAGCCTTGGTTGATATTTTTTGACAGAGCTATAAGACTTTGACGAAAATAACGACACTGTTTTAGCCAAAATTTGACCTTGTAAGCGCTCTCATAGCTACAAATTTTAAAGGATTTTCATGAAATTTATACCAAATGTTTATATCACTAATACCTTGGTAGAGTATGAAGATCAGTTTCTGTTGAGACTTTTTGACGGAGTTATTGGACTTTGACCAAAATAACAACACCGTTTTAGCGAAATATTGACCTTGTAAGCGCTCTCATGCCTACAAATTTTGACGGATTCTCATGCAATTTATAGCAAATGTTTATACCACTAATGCCTTGGTCAAGTTCGAAAATCAGCCTCGGTCGATATTTTTAGCTAACCTCACGAAGTGAGGGGGGCTTTATGTGATACCCCTAGCGTCCGCATCGACGTCGGCGTTGGCGTCCGCGTCCGGTTAGGAAGAATGGTTAAGGTCCATTCCTGCTTACTGACATGCCCCACATCAACCATATTGGTATGCCTGATGCATTTTGGGAAGACGACTGGAATGCATGCTTCGGATGCTGTCTCTGACCTACATTTTACGTATGAGCGACTTGGTTAGGTAGAATGGTTAAAGTCCATTCCCGCTTACTGACATGGCCCACATCAACCATACTGGTATGTATGATGCATTTTGGGATGACAACAATAATGCATGCTTCTGATGCTGTCTCTGACCTACATTTTACGCATGAGCGACTTGGTTAGGTAGAATGGTTAAAGTCAATTCCTGCTTACTGACATGGTCCACATCAACCATATTGGTATGTATGATGCATTTTGGGATGAGGACTGGAATGCATGCTTCGGATGCTGTCTCTGACCTGCATTTTACGCATGAGCGACTTGGTTAGGTAGAATGCTTTAACTCCATTCCAGCTTACTGACATGGCCCACATCAACCATACTGGTATGTATGAAGCATTTTGGAATGACAACAACAATGCATGCTATGGATCCTGTCAATGACATACATTTTACGCATTAGCGACTTGGTTAGGTAGAATGGTTAAAGTCCATTCCCGCTTACTGACATGGCCCACATCAACCATACTGGTATGTATGATGTGTTTTCGGATGACAACAACAGTACATGCTTAGGATGCTGTCTCTGACCTACATTTTATGCATGAGCGATTTGGTTAGGTAGAATGGTTAAAGTCCATTCCCGCTAACTGACATGGCCCACATCAACCATATTGGTATGTGTGATGCATTTTGGGATGAGGACTGGAATGCATGCTTCGGATGCTGTCTCTGACCTACATTTTACACATGAGCGACTTGGTTAGGTAGAATAGTTTAAGTCCATTCCCGCTTACTGACATGGCACACATCAACCATACTGGTATGTATGATGCTTTTTGGGATGACAACAACAGTGCATGCTTCGGATGCTGTTCTTGACCTACATTTTAAGCATTAGCGACTTGGTTAGGTAGAATGGTTAAAGTCCATTCCCGCTTACTGACATGGCCCACATCAACCAAACTGGTATGTATGATGCGTTTTGGGATGACAACAACAGTGCATGCTTCGGATGCTGTCTCTGACCTACATTTTATGCATGAGGGACTTGGTTAGGTAGAATGGTTAAGTCCATTCCCGCTTACTGACATGGCCCACATCAACCATACTGGTATTCATGATGCATTTTGGGATGACAACAACAATGAATGCTTCGGATGCTGTCACTGACCTACATTTTTCGCATGACTGAATCTGTTTAAACGAATAATAATAGTCCATTCCTGGTTATTGACATGTGCAACATGTGACAATGCTGTGCAACGAGGTGAGCTTAGCAGGCTGTGGCTGCTTTCTATGTTTTGACAGAGTTATGGGACTTTGTCGTAAAATAATGACTCTGTTTTATCCAAAAATTTACCTTGTTAGTGCTCTCATGGCAACAAATTTAGACAGATTTTCATGAAAATTATACCAAATGTTAATTCTACTAATACCTTGGTCAAGTTGGAACATCTGCAGTGGTCGATCCTATTTGTATCCACACATATTTAATTTTGGAACTACCCTGAATGTTTGAAAATATTTCAATTTCATATACAGTATACTAGTATATTGCATGAGCGGCGGATGACCTAGGAATTCTATTCTTGTTAAGTTGTGCAAATATGGTACAGGTGGAACAGTGTAATATTTATCTGATATCACTTAAGTTGTGCAAATATGGTACAGGTGGAACAGTATAATATCTATCCAATATCTAATAATTTGTGCAAATACATGTATGGTACAGATAGAACAGTGTAATATCTATCTAATTTTGGAACTGCCCTGAATGTTTGAAAATATTTCAATTTCATATACAGTATACTAGTATATTGCATGAGCGGTGGGGGACCCAGGAATTCTATTCTTGTTAATTTTTGCAAATATGGTACAGGTGGAACAGTGTAATTTCTATCTGATATCACTTAAGTTGTGCAAATATGGTACATGTGGAGCAGTATAATATCTATCCGATATCTAATAATTTATGCAAATACATGTATGGTACAGATGGAGCAGTGTAATATCTGTCAGATATCTCTTTTGTGCAAAAATGGTACAGGTGGAAAGGTATGATATCTATCTGATATCTTTTAAGTTGTGCAAGTATGGTACAGGTGGAAAAGTATGATATCTATCCAATGTTTTTAACAGATTGAACAGTATAATAACTTTCCGATATCCCTTTAGTTGTACAAATATGGTTCAGATAGAACAGTATATTATCTATCTGATATCTCTTGAGTTACGCAAATATGGTACAAATCGACCAGAATATTTATCTCATTTCTCTTAATTTAGTTTTGCAAAATATTTTACAGATGGAACACTAAAATATCTGATATCACTTAAGTTGTGCAAATATGGTTCAGATAGAACAGTATAAAATTTATCCCATAACTCTTTTGAATTGTGCAAATATGGTGCAGGTGGAACAGTTTAATATCTATCAGATATATCTAAAGTTGTATAATGTATGGTGCGAATGGAATTGTATTATTATTATCTAATATTTATTAAGTTGTGCAAATATGGCACAAACGGAACAGTATACTATCTAACGGATATCTGTTAAGTTTTACAAATATGGTTTAGATGGAACATATATACAAGTTTTATAGATATACAATGCATGTTCTTCAGATATTTAAGTTATGTAGGTATAAGTTATGCAAATATAGTTGAAATTGTGTTGTTGTATTTATAAAATAACTAACAAAGTATACTTCCAAAAATGAATAATTTTTTCTGTCATTTAATTTATATTTGAAATTACATTTTATTTGAAACTCAAGTTTCTTGCGTCATTTACAGTCATGGGAAAAGCTGAAGGATCAGCTGATTTATGGCATGGTCATGTGACAGCTTTGACGGTAGCACCAGAATACAGACGTTTAGGTCTGGCTGCCAAACTTATGAATATGTTGGAAGATATCTCTGAAAAGTAAGTTTCATGCAAAATAACTTCAAAACAAATTTTTTGATTTTTATAAAGTTTAACTTGTTGTAACATTTCAACAAAAACTGGTTTACTGATATAAGTTTTCAGAAATAAGCTTATAAATGTCTTCTTACAAAAAATTAAAGTACCACCAAATTATAATCAACAAAGTTTATGTAGCTACATTGTATTCAGATGCTTGAACACCCATTTGCAGTTGTACAGCAGATGAAAAGAAATATGATTTGATATTTTAATATGCAACAAAAGCTCTCTGTTATGATATTTTGATAAAAGTATCGATATTTTATGCCATCAAATTTTTGTTGATATGATGCCCAGTACTTGTACATCGTATTTCTCTATGATTCAAGTACAAGACAATTGTACCTTTTCAACAAAAGAGATAAATGATTTTGATTTAGTTTGGCAATACCTTTGTGTTAAAATACAGCAGCTTGACAAAATCAGAAATTAATTAATTAGAGGCATAGCTTGAAGTCCATAAGAAATAGATTCAAATTAGGCAACTCTATTCAACCAACTTGCACTTACAGTTTCAGATGTAAATTATGTGTTGGGAACCCTTAGCTTTAGTTAAGTTCACTGATCACCATTATTTGAAATTATCATTGCCTTACATTAACCCTCTTTTCTCTTTTTTTTTAACAGAAAGCGATGTTACTTTGTGGATCTATTTGTAAGAGTGTCAAACAAAGTAGCAGTACATATGTATAACAAATTAGGATATACAGTTTATAGGACTGTTATTGAGTATTATTCCGGTGATGTGGATGAAGATGCATATGGTGAGTATCTTGTTGTGTTATCTGCTTAGCATTTGTATTTCCTGAAACAAAATTACATTAAGCAGAAAATTATGAAATCTGTTTCATTAAAACACTGTGAATCATTGTTGTTTAGACTGACGAAATATGGAATGATGTTTATAATTGCAAAATATGGACAGACTATGGATCAGATAATTGGCATGATTGGGTTGTGGGAAAATCTTAGATACCCTAAAAAAACGCATATTATCTGCATTTGTAGATAATCTGTGAGATCTTTTTGACCATTAGTATGTATAATAAGCTGGGACTTTGACTGACAAAGTCCAAGTAACTGTAAATGGTTATTTTCATAGTTTATCAACTGCACAAGTCTTTATTTACTTTATATGAAGCCTTTTATGAAGTATTTGATGAGAAAAAGCTCAAAAAGGATGAAATTTTGAGCAATACAAGCATTTTCTCATCTCGCAGGTTCAACAAGTTCCGTGCAGACTGTTACTGTCTTTAAATTGATTTGATATTTCTAAGTCCTTAAAACACGATAAACTTTTTGGGGATAGAACAATAGGCACTTAAGGTGAGAGGTATGCAAATCAACTTCCCTAACAGTGAACTTAAATTTGCTTTTGAATGAATGTAAAATAATTTGAAATTCACTTTAAATCGTAATTATTTCAAACTGTATCCTTTTTTTCTGTAAGACTAAGAAAATGTTGCCAAAGAGATTGCAGATTTATTGATATAATTTTTTCATACGGTCACTGAGTTGTTTTTGTGGAACAGGAATACAACATGTATATCACGATAAGCAATTGTCATACAAATTACACCTGAAATCATAACTTTTATTGATGACGCCACTATTTTGATTTTGTTTTTATCGATAGAAATCCATTTTTGGTAAGCTTGTCCTATATTTGACTATTTGTACCGGCGAAATTATTGTATTCGGTGACCCTAAAATTGACATCAATGAAATGGAAATAATTTTGCTTAAATCATTCCATTTTTGTAGAAAAATTGTAGGATATGTTTTGAAAATACTGAATTTTAAAAAAATACTATTGTACTGTTGTTTTTGTACATGTAACAATGATTCCATATAAATAAAACATAATGGTTCGATTTTCAGTCAGTCATATTTCAAACATAAAATAGCTAAAATCAATTCTTGTCTATTTGATATCAAGCTTGATGAAAAAATTATAGAAATCAGGAAATATTGCTATTTAAGTACCTAGTACAATGTTTTCCATTTTCAATATCGAAAAGGTGGTTGTTTTCTACAATTTCAAGGCTTTTGCAATTATTTCAGTTGAAATTTTCTCAAACCTAATATAAAAATAAGCACCTGCCTCAAGTGAATGGTAGTTATCTTGAAAATAAAGGTGTTTGTTTTAACCACCTGTAAACATGAATGGAAAACACTGCTATTACCATCATTACCTTAAACCTCTATTTTTACATCTTTAGTAATTAATATTGTCACAGTAAATTTTATATAAATAGCTCATTATCAACTATACAAACACTTAACCAATTACATGGTTTGTTGACAGTAATGGGGGCTAATTAAATATATTCTGTAGTGATGTGAAAATAGAATTATTTTCTTTTTATAACTATTCAATTCATAACAACCTATCTACTAAGTTCCTCAATGTTAACAAAAAGATCTGTTTTATTTGGAATGCAGCTACCAGTAACAATTGATCTTCAGGAACTTAAAAAAATTCCTTTTATCACAATCCCAACCTCCTAAATCCTTTCTAGGGTAAAAATGTGTGGATAATATGCTGCTTTTTATGATAGCTAGAGATATTTTATGTTTACAAAATCTTGTTTACTGTTCTGAAATCTTTGGGATTAAATTTTGTACATTTTTGCATTTTTGCATAAATTTGAGTGAAACCTTAATTCTTATACTCCATGCATGATTGTAAGCATTAATTAGGACTGTCTTGATGTTTCTGTTACTTCAGTAGTTTTTAAGTTGTAAACTGAGATTTTGAATAATGAATAAAAGGATATGGAATAAATGCACATGAGACAAAGTCTTTACAAATACATGTTAAAAACAAGCAAAGGAACATCTTGTTCTTCATCTTGAAGTCACCATGAGGCCTTCAGCAATGAGCCTAAATGATGATATATCTTGCTTATATTCTTTCATTGCCATTACAGTTGTGATACAAATGCAGAATAGAGTTATTGCTCTTTGAAGCTCACAAAAACTTTATTATCATAGATGAAAGAGTATTACAGAATACATATAGGGGTGAATAAAATTAATAAATCTTCATTACTTCCTATGCTCACTTCTAAGACAATAAAGACAATAAAATAGTAATTTTCCCATAATTAATCAGAAACTTTTCTATCTCATTCAGTAAATTATAAATGTGGGTTTATTTTTTTGGCACCGTCAATACAAAGTCATGTGGCACTTTTTAGCAATTTCCATGATTTGAAAACAGATGTAGCAATTTCACACTGAACTTCTTACTGAAGCCGCTCTTTTCTTAAAACTTGATATGAAAAAATGCAGAATGCTGTCAGATTGCTTCTTTTGCTTTTGAACATAACCTGTTCCTCCAAACATCTTATTATAATTCTTCATTCCATTACTGGAAAAAATCAAATTTGGCTAATTTTCTTTATCCCACTTCCTCAAGGGAGTATGGAGGGGATGTAGGATTTTGCCCGTCTCTCTGTCTGTCTTTTCGTCTGTCTGTCTGTTAATTCAAAGTTAAAAACCATATATCCGTTGAATTACAAGTTATAGATGCATCAACTTTTGTCCATAGGTGCCTCTTTGAAAATTCTTCAAGTTAGTATAAAATTGGGTTACTTTGACCTACATTTCATGCATGAGTGACTCAGTTTATAGTTATGCCCTGTCACGTAGTGGAAGGGGAATATAGATTTACCCTTGTCCGTCCGTACGTCCCGATGTTAAGTTTTGCGTTTAGGTCCATATTTTGGTAACCTCTTGTAATATTTTAATAATATTACATCAGTACATGCGCCTTGATTAGTACTACCAGATTCATTAACAATTAGGGATCCATGACCTATATTTTACAGTTGAGTGACTTTTGTTAAATTTTGCGTTTAGGTCCATTTCTCATCAACTACACATCATACCACAATGATGTCTCATCAAATTAATCACCTTCATTAGTACTAACCAAATCATCAAGAATTAAGTGGCTTTGACCTATATTTTATGCTTGAGTGACTTTTGTTAAATTTTGTGTTTAGGTCCATTTCTCATCACCTACGCATCATTCCACAATGATGTCCCATCAAATTAATCACCTTGATGAGTACTACCCAAATCATCAAGAATTAAGTGGCTTTGACCTATATTTTACGCTTGAGTTACTTTTGTTAAATTTTTTGTTTAGGTCCATTTCTCATCAACTACACATCATACCACAATGATGTCTTGTCAAATTAATCACCTTGATGAGTACTATCCAAATCATCAAGAATTAAGTTGCTTTGACCTATATTTTACACTTGAGTGACTTTTGTTAAATTTTTCAACAACTGAACATGCTATCACAATGGTATTTCATCAAATAAATCACCTTGGCAGGTGTTATCCAAATCAAGGATGATTAAGTGTCTTTGACCTACATTTTACGCTTAAGTGACTTTTGGTAAATTTTTTGTTTTTAAGTCCATTTCTAGACAGCTACACAACACATCATTATGATGTTTCATGAAGTGACTCATCTTGGTGAGAACTACCTAATTCTTAGACAATTTGTTGACTTTGACCTAAATTTTACACTTGAATGACTTTGTTAAATTTTTGTATTAGGTCCATAAACATCTAGGTGTTTTATGAAATAAAT
>MJUU01004201.1:26033-64371 GCA_002080025.1 Modiolus philippinarum
CGTCAAATTAATCACCTTGATGAGTACTATCCAAATCATCAAGAATTAAGTGGCTTTGACCTATATTTTACGCTTGAGTGACTTTTGTTAAATTTTGCATTTAGGTTTATTTCTCAACAACTGAACATGCTATCACAATGGTATTTCATCAAATAAATCACCTTGGCAGGTGTTATCCAAATCAAGGATGATTAAGTGTCTTTGACCTACATTTTACGCTTGAGTGACTTTTGGTAAATTTTTTGTTTTTAAGTCCATTTCTAGACAGCTACACAACACATCATTATGATGTTTCATGAAGTGACTCATCTTGGTGAGAACTACCTAATTCTTAGACAATTTGTTGACTTTGACCTAAATTTTACACTTGAATGACTTTGTTTAATTCTTGTATTTGGTCTATAAACATCTAGGTGTTTTATGAAATAAATCGCTTAAGTTCTCTATTGCAATAAATTTGACGGCGGGGCATCCATGTCTTATAGACACATTCTCTAGTTTTTGTTAAAGTCCAGATCTGTGATACTAGAGCAGGAAGATGAATAATATTTAGTCAGTGGATGCATCTTGGAAAGTCACAAGGTGTCTTATAAAAATTAGGTGATTTTAGCCTACATTTCATGCATGAGTGACTTGGATTTAAAGTTTGTGTTTAAGTTGAGGTCTGAAATAATTGAGCAGGTATAGGAATAATGTTTTGTCAATGGATACATCCTGGTTAGTCACAAGGTTCCTGATGAAAATTAGGTCACGTTGACCTATATTTCTTGCATAAGTGACTCAGGTTAAAGTTTTTGTTAAAGTCCATATCTGAGATATTACAGCAAGTAGAGGAATAATATTTTGTCAGTAGATGTGTCTTGGGTAGTCACGAGGTTTCTGATAAAAGTTTGGTCACTTTACCAACATTTCATGCATGGGAGATTCATTTTGAAGTCCAGATCTTTCATACTAGAGCAGGTAGCTATAGAGGAATAATATTTTGTCAGTGATGGTGTCTTGGAAAGTCACAAGGTTCCTGACAAGAACTAGGTCATTTTAACCTAAAAATCATGCATGAGTGACTCAGGTTAAAGTTTCTGTTAAAGTTCAGATCTAGAATAATAGAACAGGTAGAAGAATGACATCTTGTCAGATAATGTACCATGAATAGTCACAATGTTCCTGATAAAAATTAGGTCACCTTGACCTACATTTCAAGTGACCCTGGTTAAAGTTTGCCTTTGGTTTATAATACCAATTTGTATCTTCAGGGATAGTTTCGGCTGCTGATTATTTAATAGTCTCAAACTGACTTATTTGAACAAAAAAAAAAAACCAGTTCACAAAGGATAGCTGTTATTTCTGACGGCTCCCTTCTCTTTTTACTTTAGATGTCAAAGAAAGTTTATGCAAGGTAGATGAACCAACAATTATGTTGTAGAGGCACTTTTATTTGTGTGGTTTCCTATTGCCAGAGTGGAAGGGATAATGGCTAAGGATTGCAAACTTTTTTATACGACCACAAAAAAAATTTTGAGGTCGTATATTGGTATGGTGCTGTTGTCGTCGTCGTAGTCGGCATGGTCTGTAGACACTTTTGTTTTTGGTCAATAACTCAAGTTACATTTGATCAATCCTTATGAAATTTTAATACAATGTTCCTTGGCACAAAAAGAAAGCTTGGAATGGTTATGGTAATTTTAGCCCCTCCTGTTTTTATAAAAGGGGCCAAAAAGGGTTATATTGGGTGTTTTCACATGTGTGGCTGTAGAATCTTTATTATTTATCGGATTTGATGGGGTTTCTTTCAGTGTGCTCCTTAGAAAATTACTAATCTGGAGTATGTCAATGGGTTTCACATGGCATGTTCCGTTCACGAGATAAATGGGACCCAAAAGGGGCGAATTTAAATTTTTTTTATTTTTAGCTCACCTGGCCAAAGGCCATGTGAGCTTTTGCCATCACTCAGCGTCCATCTGTCTGTCTGTCCGTCCATCCGTTAACTTTTATTCAAACATCTTCTCCTCTGAAACTGCTGGGCCAATACTAACCACACTTGGCCTGAATCATCACCAGGGTATGCTCTTTCAAGTTTGTGATTTTTATGTCCGTAGACCAAACAACATGGCCACTGTTACTAAAAATAGAACATAGGGGTAAATTGCCGTTTTTTGTAAATTACTCGAAATCGTTACAGATATCAAAAATCTGACGGGATAAAAATGATCAGCATGATGAGATCTACCCGCCCTGCAATTTTGAAGAATATCCGATAACCCATCTAGGAGTTATTGCCCCTTTTCCGTAAAATTTTCGTTTTTTTGTTACTTTTAGTCTTATATATTGAAAATGGTAAAGGATAGAAGTTAAGTTTAAATTACAAAAATGGTCAGCATAGTAAGATCCACATTTCCTGTAATTTTGAAGAAAATCTGATGACCCGCATAGGAGTTATGGCCCCTTTTTCATTGAATTTTCACGATTTTTTAACATTTTTACTTTTATTTCAAAAACTGTTTGAGATGGAGGTTAAATGTAAATTGCAAAAGGGTTGAGCTTTTCCAGGACTACAGTTTCTACATATGTCCAGCAGATTAGCATCTCATCCAAGATGGCCGCCACTAGGGAACATAGTTTAACATAGGACCCTATGGGAAATGCATTCAAAGATCTTCTCCTCTGAAACCACTGAACCAGTGTGGACCAAATTTTGTCACAAAAGTCCTCAGGTGGTCCCCTTTAAAGTTTGTGATTTTTGTGGTTGTACCTCATCCAAGATTGCCGCCAGTGGGGAACATCTTTTAACATAGGGACCCTATGGGAAATACATTCAAAGATCTTTTCTCCTGAAACCACTATGAGCCAATAGGAACCAAACTTGGATACAATTGTCCTTGGCTGGTCCCCTTTAAAGTTTGTGATTTTTATTTTCATACCTCATTCAAGATGGTCTTCAGCACATGACATAGTTTAACATAGGACCCTATTGGAAATGTATTCAAAGATCTTCTTCTCTGAAACTACTGAGCCAATTGGAAAGAAACTTGATCACAATAGTCTTTAGGTGGTCCCCTTGAAAGTTTGTGATTTTTATGTTCATACCTCATTGAAGGTGGCTGCCAGGAGAGAACATAGGTTAACATAGGGACCCTATGGGAAATGCATCCAAAGATTTTCTCCTCTGAAACTACCAAGCCAAATTTAACCAAACTTGGTCACAATAGTCCTTGGCTTGTCCCCTTAAAAGTTTGTGATTTTGAAGTTCATACCTCATCCAAGATGGACGCCAGCGTGGAACATAGTTTAATATAGGGCCCCTATGGGAAATGCATTCAAATGTCTTCTCTAAACCTACTGAGCCAATTGGGACCAAGTTTTGTTATGAATGGGTGGTCTCTTCGTGACAATGAATAAAACCTGTCACCAGGTGAGAGATACAGGCTCATATGAGCCTCTTGTTCAATTTTTTTGTCCGATTTTGATGCAGTTTTTTGCAATGGATTTTTCATGAAAAATTATTACAGCGCTGCACCATCAGATTTTTGATAACTTGTTTCCTTTTCAAGATATGAGGGCCCAACCCGGTCAAAATTACCTAAAAGTTTTATTTTTCATCTGATTTCAATGTGATTTTTTTCTTTAGATTCCTCTCATTGTAGGCTTTCAGCAATATGTCAACAAATTTGCCATAGCTTTTACTGTTTTTGAGCTATAAGGGGTCAAAGGGGCTAAAATTGCCATTTATAGAAATATGTAAAATATTTATTTTACATCAGATTTTGATGAGATTTTTATGCCCCGCCCACGAATTGCCTTGATGAGTACTACCCAAACCATTAACATTTAGTTGGCTTTGACCTACATTTTACGCTTCAGTGACTTGGGTTAAGTTTTGCGTTAAAAGTCCATTTCTCAACAACTACACATTATAAGACAATGAATGATGTTTCATCAAAGTAATTGCCTTGATGCAGAGTACTACCCAAATCATTGCCAATTAAGTTGCTTTGACCTACATTTTATGCTTCAGTGACTTTGGTTAAGTTTTGCATTAAAGTCCATTTCTCAACAACTTCATGTTATAAGACAATGATGTTTCATCAAATTCATTGCCTTGATGAGTACTACACAAATCATTGACAATTAGATTACTTTGACCTACATTTCATGCTTCAGAGACCTTGGTTAAGTTTTGCATTATAGTCCATTTCTCAATAACTACTGTAAACCAACTTATTTTCGCGGATACTTTATTTCGCGTTTTGTCCCTCTCGAGAAACTTCGCGACAACTAATTTTCGCGAATTTTGTTTTCTACTGATGCATTTGTATTCGTGTAAGAAATATTCGCGACAATTTATTTTCGCAATATTTCAATGTTCACGAAGATCGCAAAAATAAGTTGGTTTACAGTACACATTATAAGACAATGATGTTTCATCAAATTAATTGCCTTGTTGAGTACTACCCAAATCATTCACAATTAGGAGGCTTTGACCTACATTTTATGCTTAAGAGACTTTGGTTAACTTTTACTTTTAAGTCTGTTTTTCAAGGACTATGTATTTTACCATCATTATATTTCACTGTAACAGTCATCTATAGAAGAACTACCCGTTTCACTAACTATTGGATGTCCATGACCTACATTTTATGCATGAATGACTTTTCATATTATGAGTTAACTTCAATTTCTTAAGAACTTCACATTATAAGAGAATGTTGTTTCAGCAAATTAAGCATCTTGATCAGTACTTCCCACTTCGTTGACAGTTAAGTGACCTTGTCCTATTTTTGTCTGGCCCGCGACAAAAGGCGCGGAAAGCGAGACATATGCGTACAAAGTATGACAGCGACGGCGACAGCGTAAACTTTCATGTTAAGTTTTTGTTATTAGGTCATTTTCTCAGTAACTATAAATGGAAGGTCAATGATATTTGGTATATAGGTTGGTCTTGAGTAGTACATGACAATCTGATATATGTTTTTTGTCTGTGACCTCAATTTCACGGTCCAATGAACTTGTTAAATTTTTGTGCTTAGTTTTAGTTTCTCAGTAACTATAATCGGTAGGTCAATGATATTTGGTATGTAGGTTGGTCTTAGATAGTACATGACAGTCTGTCATATTGCTTTTGTCCTTGACCTCAATTTAACGGTCTAGTGAGCATGTTAAGTTTTAGTGATTAGGTCATTTTCTCAGTGACTATAAGTGGTAGGTCAATGATATTTGGTATATAGGTTGGTCTTGGTAGTGCATGACAGTCTGCTATATGGTTTTTGTCTTTGACCTCAATTTCACGGTCCAGTGATCATGTTAAGTTTCCCGGTATCTTTTAATGTAAGGTCAATAATATTTGGTATTTGGGTTTGTCTTAAATGGAACATGACATCCTGCTGTTTGGCTTTAGCCCTTGACCTCATTTTCACGGTCTAATGAACATGTTTGGTTTATAGTATCTATCAGTGGTCACTGATATTATTTTTTTTGGTGATTCATGACAGTCTGCTCTATTGCCTTTATCACTTACCCTAATTTCACAGTCTAGCGAATATGTTTTGTTTTCAATTTGAGAATTCACATCAATTTTGCGACCATGAAGGGATGGGCGAGACATCAATTTGGGTCCACACTTGTTTAAAAGTGAGTGACTTAGGTTATCTTTTGCGATAAATTTATTGGCGGAGCATCCGTGTCTTACAGACACATTCTCTAGTTTTCTTTGATTCTTTTCAGTGCAAGCAATCAGTAGTATGTCAACAGATTTGCCATAGCTCTTACCGCTTCTGAGCTATAAGGGTCAAAGGGGCCAAAATTGCAATTTTAATTTTAGAAATATGTGAAATCTTTATTTTACATTAGATTTTGATGGGATTTTTTCTTTGGATTCCTCTCATTGTGAGCTTTCAGTAATATGCCAACAGATTTGATATAGCTCTTACAGTTTCCAAGCTATAGTGGGTTAAAGGGGCCAAATTGCAATATTTATCTGAAACTCCTTCCATTTCAGGTATTTTTGCATTGCTTCTATCAATATGTGGTTGGGTATGTGAGTGTTCTCACTTTATTTAAGAAATATCAACATTTCATAATAAATTCATATTCATAATTTTAAGTTCTTCCCTAATACAAAATTGTATTTATCTTATAACGATTAATTTTTCTTAAATTATGTTGCCCTTATCATTTGAGGGAGGGACATATTGTTTTTGTTTTTCCATCGTTGTTTGGTCATCTATTGCAGAATTTTCGGTGTTGACACCAAGCTTCACCAGATTGTAGACCATTAGACTTAGTTGTGGGGAATGCTGCTGCTTTTTTCGCAGAGTCATTGTCCTTTTTTACTTAGAAATTTAGAGCCACTTCTTCCAAGTCTTCTTATCTGATTTCTTACATCCTCACACAATTATGTACCACATTGTTTAAGTGTACTCTTATTTTTCATCACAAAAACTACAGATGTAAATGTCCAAAGGACAGGAAAATAGCTTTTTTAACAAATTTTCTCCAGACTTGAATTTTTATTTGAATTTTAATGGAAATAGTGCATTTACATCCACATTGTTATCATCATACTGCCAAAAAACTAGCCATATCTATAGACAACTTATCTTACAGATGTTACAATATCCTTATTTGTCCCCTATAGCAGATAGCTGAACGGTACTTTAGGTTTGCACTCTGTCAATCTGTCTATCTACCTATCTGTCTGTATCTCCGTTTGTCCATCTATCGGTCAGTCCTGTTCCAGTTTCCCCACACCTTTGCCTGATTGCTTGCAAATTATATTTGTTATGCGAGTACTAGTCTACTAAAATGGGTTAGAGATTTTGAGTTGGATTCAGGTCCAGTAATTTTTGACAGAGTGATGGGCCTTGAAATTTAAACAGTTGCAAATATTGAACTTGTATTTGGTACGTGAGTCTATCACCTGGCTTGAATTACAGATAAATTTGATTGTGGTTCTGGTTAATTAATTTTTGAAAGAGTTATAGACCTTTGACTTAGAAATTTTGGTAATATAGCAGTTTTCAGGGTTTTTGTGTTAGTTACACATGTAGTGTGGAGCGACATATGATGATCACTTTTAGTCGTCTTGCGTTGTTGTTGTAATTTTTCTTAACATTTTTGAAATGGATTTATTAATAGTTACTATTTTTACTGTAAAGAAATAAAGGAATTAAAGAATTTTAGGCTGTTAGGTCAATGTAGGTAGGATTCTAAAATATAAATGATCTTTGAGAGGTTCAGGAAATTTGCCCTCAAAATTTGAAATTGAGTGAGTAAAATATTTGTTCTTAATATTATATAAAACAGATTCAAAAAGTATTGTTGCGAGACAAATTCAAAGCAATAAGTGGTCTTTGAGAGTTGCAGGAAATTTATGCACTTTGAGAATAGAAAATTTTGATTTTTACATGTTCAAATGAAATACCTTGTTGCTTGGAAGAATTCCCAAAATAAGTGGTCTTTGAGAAAATTAGGAAATATTTTTTACAACTGGAATAGCAATTTTTTAAATCAAATCAGTAAAAATGCTTCTTCTAATCAAGACAAATTATAAATCTATGATAGAAGTTTGTGTCTAACATTCCTGAAATCCAATAAGCGTGTATGATTCTTATGATCAAAACAGATTCAGATAGAATTTTAAATGGTCCTGAGAATTCCAGGAAATTTACAAAAATTGGAAAATGCAATTAGTGAATATATTACAAATTCTAAAAATGTTTGTTGCTCTGTAGAAAAAAAAACAAGTGGCCATTGAGAACCAAAACAGGAATCAGATATGTTCCAAATTAGTGAAAAGGTGTTTTGTAATTGAAAAATATGACATAAAATGTATTCTAAAAGTATGGTTGCTTGGTAGAATTCCAATTAAAAGTCTTTTAGAGTTTCAGGATATTAACCAAAATTGGAATCATTTTTGGAATTACATTTGTATACCCAGAATTATATTGGTATCAAAGAATCAGTAAAATACAAGATTGTCATTGTCAAATTTAAAAAAAAATATTATCAGACTTTTGCATTCTGAAAGCTTATTCATCTACAGACTAAACAACAATTATAATACAAAACTAAATGTACAAGGTTTTGCATGCAAAATGTGTCAAATTCAACATCTGTTCAACTCTTGTTAAAAAATGTAGCAGAAGAAAAGATTATGAAGTTATGATGTCTGCAATTACATAACATGCAAAAATTCCCTCTTGTTGACATATAATGGCATGTAGCATAGACAAAAATGTAATTTTTGAATAACAGATTAAATCCAGAACCACAAAAAATATTCAATATGATATAAAATTTTGATATAAGAGTGAATTTTGACAAAGCTCCAGGCTTTCATCTGGTAGTGATTAATGTACACAGCTGTACTATTTCTTCAGTATTATCTAGTTAAATTATCTATAATATGATTCTCCTGTTTGACACACTGCCCTTCTGACATACAGATTATTCATGTACTTTTAATGAGGAGAAAGTTATCCAAAATATTATAATTCTGTAAATCATTGTATCTAGTGATTGACTGATTGTCTGAAGATTGAAAGAAAAATTAATCAATTAAAAGCTGGCATCATGATGAAAATTTCAGACAGGTGTTTTCAACTGTCCTTGATTTCATTTTGGTGTGCTACTAATCACTTAGGTGTAATTAAGAAAATTATAGAAAACAGTTTTTTTCTTGTTTTAATATTAGTTTATTTTACAATGCCTCTCTGCTTAGATTGGACAATAGTAAATAGAATCAATATTCAAATTCCTATAGAAATTGCATTTACAGCACATGCTGTCACTCTGAAGAACTTAATTCAAATTACCATATTTTCTCCTCAAAAATTACATAATTAAAACTTACCAAATTTTCCCCTAAAAAATACCATATTTTCCTATTAAAAATTACATGCACTGCCCTTTTTCCAAGTATAGAAAAGTGGAGTTGTGGGCTTATTTCCATACTAGTCATAAATCAGTAATCTTTACCAAACAAAACCAGGCTAGTGATAAATCAGTAGCACTCACCAAACAAGACCATACTTGTGTGATTAATCAGTAGCCTTTACCAAACAGAACCAGACTAGTGATAGATCAGTAGCAATCACCAAACAAGACCAGACTTTTGTGATAAATCAGTAGAATTCACCAAACAGAACCAGACTAGTGATAAAATCAGTAACCTTTACCAAACAGAACCAGACTAGTGATAAATCAGTAACCTTTACCAAACAGAACCAGACTAGTGATAACCTCTACATGTACCAAACAGAACCAAACTAGTGATAAATCAGTAACCTTTACCAAACAGAACCAGACTAGTGATAAATCAGTAACATTTACCAAACAGAACCAAACCAGTGATAAATCAGTAACCTTTACCAAACAGAACCAGGCCAGTGATCAATCAGTAACCTTTACCAATCAGAACCAGACAGTAACCTTTACCAATCAGAACCAGACTTTTGTGATTAATCAGTAGCCTTTACCAAACAGAACCAGACTAGTGATAAATCAGTAGCACTCACCAAACAAGACCAGACTTGTGTGATATATCAGTAGAATTTACCAAACAGAACCAGACTAGTGATAAATCATTAGAATTTACCAAACAGAACCAGACTTGTGTGATAAATCAGTAGAATTTACCAAACAGAACCAGACTAGTGATAAATCAGTAACCTTTATCAAACAGAACCAGACCAGTGATAAATCAGTAACCTTTACCTAACAGAACCAGACTAGTGATAAATCAGTAACCTTAAACAAACAGAGCCACACCAGTGATAAATCAGTTACCTTTACCAAACAGAACCAGACTAGTGATAAATCAGTCACCTTTACCTAACAGAACCAGACTAGTGATGAATCAGTAACCTTTACCAAACAGAACCAGACTATTGATAAATCAGTAACCTTTACCAAACAGAACCAGACAAGTGATGAATCAGTTACCTTTACCAAACAGAACCAGACCAGTGATAAAACAGTAACCTTACCTAACAGAACCAGACTAGTGATAAATCAGTAGAATTTAGCAAACAGAACCAGACAAGTGATAAATCAGTAACCCTCACCAAACAGAACCAGACATGTGTGATAAAATAGTAGAATTTACCAAACAGAACCAGACTAGTCATAAATCAGTAGAATTTACCAAACAGAACCAGACAAGTGATAAATCAGTAACCCTCACCAAACAGAACCAGACGTGTGTGATAAATCAGTAGAATTTACCAAACAGAACCAGACTATTGATATATCAGTAACCGTTACCAAACAGAACCAGACTACTGATAAATCAGTAGAATTTACCAAACAGAACCAGACTAGTGATAAATCAGCAACCTTTACCAAACAGAACCAGACTAGTGATCAGTGATAAATCAGTAACCTTTACTAAACAGACCCAGACTAGTGATAAATCAGTAACATTTACCAAACAGAACCAGACAAGTGATAAATCAGTAACCTTTACCTAACAGAACCAGACTAGTGATAAATCAGTAACCTTTACCACACAAAACTTGACCAGTGATTAATCAGTAACCTTTACTAAACAGAACCAGACTAGTGATAAATCAAAGAGAACCAGACTAATGATAAATCAGCAACCTTTACCAAACAGAACCAGACCAGTGATAAATCAGTAACCTTTACCTTACAGAACCAGGCTAGTGATAAATCAGTAACCTTTACCCAACAGAACCAGACTAGTGATAAATAAGTAACATTTACCAAACAGAACAAGACTAGTGATAAATCAGTGGCCTTTACCAAACAGAACCAGGCTAGTGATAAATCTATAACCTTTACCTAACAGAACCAGGCTAGTGATAAATCAGTAACCTTCACCAAATAGGACCGGACCAGTGATAAATCAGTAGCCTTTACCAAACAGAACCAGACCCATGATAAATCAGTAACCTTTACCTAACAGAACCAGGCTAGTGATAAATCAGTAACCTTCACCAAACAGGACCAGACCAGTGATAAGTCAGTAGCCTTTACCAAACAGAACCAGACCCATGATAAATCAGTAACCTTTACGTAACAGAACCAGGCTAGTGATAAATCAGTATCCCTTACCCAACAGAACCAGACTAGTGATAAATCAGTAACCTTTACCAAACAGAACCAGATTAGTGATAAATCAGTTACCTTTACCAAGCAGAAGCAGACTACTGATAAATCAGTGGCCTTTACCAAACAGAACCAGACTAGTGATAAATCAGTAAGTTTTACCTAACAGAACCAGACCAGTGATAAACAGTAACCTTTACCAAACACAACCAGACTAGTGATAAATCAGTAACCTTGACCAAACAGAACCAGATAAGTGATAAATCAGTAACCTTTACCAAACAGAACCAGACAAATGATAAATCAGAAATCTTCACAAAACAGAACCAGACTAGTGATAAATCAGTCACATTTACCTAACAGAACCAGACTAATGATAAATCAGTAACCTTTACCAAACAGAACCAGACTTGTGTGATTAATCAGTAGCCTTTACCAAGCAACCAGACTAGTGATAATAAATAAGTAAAATTTACCAAACAGAACTAGATTACTGATAAATCAGTAACCCTCCCCAAACAGAATCAGTAGAATTTAACAAACAGAACCAGACCAGTGATAAATCAGTAACCTTTACCAAACAGGGCCAGACTAGTGTGATAAATCAGCAGCCTTTAACAAACAGAACTAGACTATGAATAAATCAGTTGCCTTTCCCAACAGAACCAGACCAGTGATAAATCAGTAACCTTTACCAAACAGAACCAGACTAGTGATAAATCAGTAACCTTTACCAAACAGAACCCGACTAGTGATAAATCAGTAACCTTTACCAAACAGAACCAGACTAGTGATGCCAAAAATATAAAAATTGTTTGTTTCCCCTCCCACGACTGACCCACTAAAATTGCTGCTACCCAAAAAATTTTATCGACCATTGCTGTTCAATTTTTTTTCTTTGGTCTACAGTCAACAAGAGTTTGTTATGTAAAACAGGCATTATTTAGATATATTTGAAATTTTAAGTAAATTTTTTTATTTGAAGAAAAAAATAAATAATTTTCCTACCCACCTACTCATAACCTGAACAACCAAAAAATATTTTTAATGTTGGCCTGATGAATCAGTAACATTTACAAAACAGAACCAGACTTGTGTGGTTAATCAGTATCCTTTACCAAACAGAACCAGACTACTGATAATACATCAGTAGAATTTACCAAACAGAACTTACTAGTGATAAATCAGTAACACTCACCAAACAGAACCAGACTAGTGATAAATCAGTAACCTTTCCCAACAGAATCAGACTAGTGATAAATCAGTAACATTTACCAAACACAACCAGACTAGTGATAAATCAGTAACCTTTACCAAACAGAACCAGACCAGTGATAAATCAGTAACCTTTACCAACAAAATCAGACTAGTGATAAATCAGTAACATTTACCAAACACAACCAGACGATTGATAAATCAGTAACCTTTACCAAACACAACCAGACTAGTGATAAATCAGCAACCCTCACCAAACAGAACCAGACTTGTGTCATAAATCAGTTATCTTTACCAAACAGAACCAGATTTGTGATAAATCAGTAACATTTACCAAACAGAACCAGACCAGTGATAAATCAGTATCCTTTACCAAATGGAACCAGATTAGTGATCAGTGATAAATCAGCAACCATTACCAAACAGAACCAGACTAGTGATAAATCAGTAACCTTTACCAAACAGCCAGACTAGTAATAAATCAGTAACCTTTACCAAACAGAACCAGACTAGTGATGAATTAGTAACCTTTACCAAACAGAGCCAGACTAGTGATAAATCAGTAACCTTTACCAAACAGAACCAGACTAGTGATAAGTCAGTAACCATTACCCAACAGAACCAGACTAGTGATACATCGGTAACCTTTACCAAACAGAACCAGACTTGTGTGATAAATCAGTAACCCTCACCAAACAGAACCAAACTAGTGATAAATCAGTAACCTTTACCAAACAGAACCAGACTTGTGTGATAAGTCAGTAACCTTAACCAAACAGAACCAGACCAGTGATAAATCAGTAACCCTCACCAAACACAACCAGACTTGTGTGATAAGTCAGTTACCTTTACCAAACAGAACCAGACCAGTGATAAATCAGTAACCCTCACCAAACAGAACCAGACTAGTGATAAATTAGTAACCCTCACCAAACAGAACAGACTTGTGATAAATCAGTAACCTTTACAAAACAGAACCAGACCAGTGATAAATCAGTAATCTTTACCAAACAGAACCAGACCAGTGATAAATCAGTAACCTTTACCAAACACAACCAGACCAGTGATAAATCAGTGACATTTGCCAAACAGAACCAGACCAGTGATTAATCAGTTACCTTTACCAAACAGAACCAGACTTGTGATAACCTGTACATGTACCAAACAGAATCAGACTAGTGATAAATCAGTAACCCTCACCAAACAGAACAGACTTGTGATAAATCAGTAACCTTTACCAAACAGAACCAGACCAGTGATAAATCAGTAACCTTTACCAAACAGAACCAGACTAGTGATAAATCAGTTACCTTTACCAAATAGAACCAGACAAGTGATAGAGCAGTAGCCTTTACTAAACAGAACCAGACTTGTGTAATAAATCAGTAACCTTTACCCAACAGAACCAGACTAGTGATAAATCAGTGGCCTTTACCAAACAGAACCAGACTAGTGATAAATCAGTAACCTTTACCAAACAGAACCAGACTTGTGTGATAAATCAGTAACCTTTACCAAACAAAGCCAGACTAGGGTGATAAATCATTAGCCATTACCAAACAGAACCAGACTTGTGTGATAAATCAGTAGAAAAAAGAAGAGAAACGGGGAATGTGTCAAAGAGACAAAGACCCATAGGGGAGTAATAACAACTCAAAGCCTTTAAATAACCCTTACCAAACAGAACCAGACTTGTGTGATAAGTCAGTAACCTTTACCAAACAGAACCAGACCAGTGATAAATCAGTAACCTCTACCAAACAGAACCAGACTTGCATGATAAGTCAGTAACCTTTACCAAACAGAACCAAACCAGTGATAAATCAGTAACCCTCACCAAACAGAACCAGACTAGTGATAAATCAGTGACCTTTACTAAACAGAACCAGACTAGTGTGAATTCAGTAACCTTTACCCAACAGAACCAGACTAGTGATAAATCAGTAACCTTTACCAAACAGAACCAGACCAGTGATAAATCAGTAGCCCTCACCAAATAGAACCAGACTAGTGATAAATCAGTAACCTTTACCAAACAGAACCAGACCAGTGATTAATCAGTTACCTTTACCAAACAGAACCAGACCAGTGATAAATCAGTTACCTTTACCTAACAGAACCAGACTAGTGATAGATTAGTAGCCTTTACTAAACAGAACCAGACTTGTGATAAATCAGTAACCCTCCCCAAACAGAACCAGACTTGTGTGATTAATCAGTAACCTTTACCAAACAGAACCAGACTTGTGATAACCTGTACATGTACCAAACAGAATCAGATTAGTGATAAATCAGTAACCCTCACCAATCAGAATAGACTTGTGATAAATCAGTAACCTTTACCAAACAGAACCAGACCAGTGATAAATCAGTAACCTTTACCGAACAGAACCAGACTAGTGATAAATCAGTAACCTTTACCAAACAGAACCAGACCAGTGTAAATCAGTAACTTTTACCAAACAGAACCAGACCAGTGATAAATCAGTAACCTTTACCAAACAGAACCAGACTAGTGATAAATCAGTTACCTTTACCAAATAGAACCAGACCAGTGATAGAGCAGTAGCCTTTACTAAACAGAACCAGACTTGTGTGATAAATCAGTAACCTTTACCCAACAGAACCAGACTAGTGATAAATCAGTGGCCTTTACCAAACAGAACCAGACTAGTGATAAATCAGTAACCTTTGCTAAACAGAACCAGACTTGTGTGATAAATCAGTAACCTTTACCAAACAAAGCCAGACTATTGTGATAAATCATTAGCCATTACCAAACAGAACCGGACTTGTGTGATAAATCGGTAGAAAAAAGAAGGGAAACGGGGAATGTGTCAAAGAGGCAATGACCCATAGGGGAGTAATAACAACTCAAAGCCTTTAAATAACCCTTACCAAACAGAACCAGACTTGTGTGATAAATCAGTAGAATTTACCAAACAGAACCAGACTAGTGATAAATCAGTAACATTTACCAAATAGAACCAGACTAGTGAAAACCTGTACATGTACCAAACAGAACCAAACTATTGATAAATCAACAGCCGTACTTCATTTCTTAATATTACTGATTTTAGAGCTTGAATGAGCCAAAATAGCTCATTAGCAACTCATGACATGAGGATTTAAGAATCTATTTATGCACCATATACTTGAGAGGTTTTTCTTAGTGATTTTAGAATTTCACCGAGCTAAAAAATATTATTTATTAATTTGCAACTAAATCTCAGTTGCTAGTTATATTCTTACCAAGCTTCAAGGAAATATTTCACGTACAAATTGTGCACCTGAAACATTGTATTTTGGCCTAATACTTCAAACAACTAAAATTCAAATCGGATGGGCCTTGCCAACATCTCTAGTTTCAAAGTGGATAAACTTTTTTTCTTGGCTCTTGCTCGCTTAAAGGTTATATAATTTAATTTAACAGTAATATAATAACAAGACATAACAAGTCATTTAATTTGATTTTTTTTTCTCACTTTTGTATACTTAAATGAATAATAGTCAGGAAGTTATAATTACACTTGGCTTAATTAAAGTAGAAATTTTAAGTGACAGGATGTGTTCAGTTTTGTTTTATCTTTAGTAAATGTGTCACTTGAGATTTGTTAGGGACAAAGTTATAAGGTAGACAAGTGCACTGAATCATAAGATAAATACTGTAAATTTGGAAACATTGCAATTAATTTTTTATATTATATTGATTGTTGCAATGCTGAAACATATTTTTGTAAAGGTAACTAGTGAGGCATCTCATTATACCCCTAGAACAAAGTTAGGGACATTGTCGACACATTTCCCCACGACTTGTTTTTTGGAAGACCACTTGAGATATTGACTTACAGATTGAGTGACCTTTCGATTCATTCATTTTGATGGGAGTTATTTCCCTTTAATTTTCAAATAAGAAAATTTCTTGGTTTTTCCTGAATACGATTTGATATATTAACTTTACATTTATTATGTTGGTTTACTTTGATGAGTTACTGTGAGGTTGAGTTAAAATTTTTGTCCAAATTGATTTTTTTTTCTTCTTTTTTAAAATTTATTCCACTTTTTGACTTCAAATTTTCATGAATGATCAGTATTCCAGACTCTTTAGTTTCAACTAAGTTGAGCTTGGCTGTAGGCGGGCATGTGGAGGGCATCAATATTTGGTTTCTAAATGATTACTCATAAATTTACTTCCAATTCAAACGAAACTTGGGTATATTGTTGGATGTCAGCAGGGGAAGAACGTTATTGATTTTTAGAAAGTAGGTCAAAGGTAAGGGTCAATGATTGAAAATAAATTGAAAATTTTAGAAAAATATGATAAATTTTTGTTTGAAATTTAAATTAGGTCAAAGGCAGACAAATCGAAAAGTCCAGAGGCCTTTTAAATTTACAGGACCTACAGTTTCATCGCATATGGGAAATCTCAATTTTTTGCCTGACGTTCGGTCCTGTTGGCTGATGATTTTTGCCAGACCGACTCAAGTTTTGCCTGATTTGTCCTTCGGTCAGGCAGTTTTCGATATGTCTGCAACGGCCAATGTCATGTTGATTTATTTGTTGAAAATGTCAGAAATATTTGGCAGACAATAGTAAGAAACTTGAAATTTTAACTAATTGAAAAGTAAGTGAAACTTTGAACATTGAACAGTTCCATGTTTTGTAAAAAAGTGTTGGTTATTTTTGGGGACTAAAGTTCCATTTAATTTCCCTAAAGTTTAAGATTCCTGCTTAATTTAAGCATTAATTCCTCCAACGTTTTGTATATAACTCAAAAATGACCTTAAACATAACTGAAAAATTGCACTGTTATGATTAAAGAACTGTGAACAGAAGGCTATGTGAATTTCTCAGTTGTAAAAAATTTTTAGCGTTGTTTTTTTAAGCTCACCTCACGTGAGGGGCTTGTGTGAATACCCCTAGCATCCGCTTCCACGTCGGTGTCAGGCTAGGAAGAAGTTTTAAAGTCCATTACTGCTTTACTGGCAAATTCCACATCAACTATATTGGTATATATATGATGTATTTTGGGATGACAGCAACAATGCATGCTTTGGATGCTGACTGTGACCTACATTTTACACATTTGTGACTTGGTTAGATATAATCGTTAAAGTCCAATCCCGCTTACTGACATGTCCCACATCAACCATATAGGTATGTATGATGCAATTTGGGATGACAACAACAATACATGCTTCCGATGCTGTCTGTGACCTACATTTTATGCATGATCAACTTGGTTGGGTATAATGGTTACAGTCCAGGTATAATGGTTAAAGTTCATTCCTTCCATAATGCATTGTTGGTTGACAACTGCAATGAATGCTACAAGCACCTGTATCAGAAAGAGGTCCATTCTTGACCACTATAGTGTGTAGAAAAAATTTTCCATTTAAACATTAATAAGTTTTTAAAAAAGTATTTTTCTCAAAAGTTTAAAGAGAGTTAAGAATGATTGCATGATGTTTTTACTTGTTCATGCCAAATCTGGTGCCTAGATACACAGAATCTATTTTTTAAGAGAATGAAATGTCAAATTTTGATATGTAACTATCCAACTATACATCCATTACATAGTTGTTTATGGAGTGTTTTGTTTTCATTATAGTCATAATGGTACAGGATTGTTTTTATGTTTGTTCAGTTTGTTGTCAGACACCTGCAGTTTGGCATGTTTGATTTCTGCCATTCTGTCTGGCTACATAAAATACTGTTTACCATGTAAACTCCCATCTGTCAATAAATAGTACTAATCCATTGTAATGGATTAATCATGCATGATGTTGATCATATTCTAAATTAAGATTTACTCATAATTGAAAATAAAAAACATATACAAGTAGGAAAAACCTCAATGATATGTTTGTTACATTCTGTGTACTTGTTTGTTTGGTAATAGTGGGTCTCCATGGGAAATGGGATCGTCACAAAAAAGTGCCTTTGAAAACAGAAAAAGGTGTTGGATGTGAAATGGGAAATGCTGAAATAAAATCCCTGTGAAGCGGGAAAAGGGAGATTTTTTAAGAGTCTTCGTAAAATATTTTCTTGCTCGTGAAAGTTGAAATATATCTTGCTGGGATTTGGGAAAGGGAACCCCCATTTACCCCTGTAGTACTCCCTTCACATGCACAAATTTATTGTTTATAAATCCTTACAAATATAAGCAGTCATTCATATGCATTCATATTATTTAACCTAGGAATTTCCATTAAAACACAATTCTCGTGAATACTTTTGGAATTCATGAATACTTAACAAATATGAATACTTTGTACTTTGTGGTGTTATATGAATACTACTAATTTACTAATGTTTGTCCTATAGTTATTATTGAACCTCTTCAAAATCTTCTTTTGGAAATTTCATCAGAATGTTAGAGCTACCATAAGGCCACATCAAATTAATTAATAGATTCTCATCCCCACCCGCCCCATCTTTTCTAAGCTGGATTTTGTTTTATTTTCAATTATTCAGAAATTTTCTTTAAATTCCTATCAGTGTTAGTGAAAATCAGTAACAAATACAAAATAAAACCCTCCCACCCACCCCAGATTTTTTGTTTCAGGTGGATGAGAATCTGCAAATTAACTTGATGGGGCCTAACACCCCTGCATATTTTCAGACTGATTTTGCAAAATTTTGAATAAGTGACAGCTACTTAGATTTTTATTTTTACTTAAGCATCTACACGGAAAAGGTTACGCTGTTAACTTCAAAACCTCTTCAGATAAAAAAATTAACCTACCATATGAATTTTATGGTTTTCCACTTTTTCAGCTTCTCAAATTTTGTAAAAGTCATAGTTGTTAAGCTTTCAATTTAAAGGTTACTCTAATGACCTCATGTTCAACTTACCCAAGTTACCCCAGTTCAACTTAATCCAGTTATATCATGTAACTTTAATCCAGTAACCTCATGTTCAACTTAATCCAGTTATATGATATTGCAGTTACTTCATATTCAGTTTATTCCAGTTACCTCATTTTCAACTAACTTCAGTTATCTGGTGTTCAACTAACCCAGTTATTTAATGTTCAACTTACTCAAGTTATCTCATGTTGAACTTACTTCAATTACTTATGTTCAATTAAATCAAGTTACTTCATGTTCAGCTAAATCCAGGTACCTCATGTTCAATTTAATCCAGTTACCTCATGTTCAACTTACTCTAGTTACCTCATATTAAACTGAATACAGTTATCTCATTTTAATTTATTACAGTAACNCATGCCGTCCTCCCCCAGCTCGGCGTACTTGCCTTTATACAAGACAATAGGTATCTTTATCAGCATCCAGCTCATTTGCATATTATTAACATAAATTTGCAAACATTCGAAAACGGCATATTTTCACGAAAAGTTCTGAGTGGTAAAGGGTTAATCCAGTTACCTTATGTTTACTTTACTCATTTACCTCATGTTCAGCTTAATTCAGTTACTTCATGTTCAGTTTAATCCATTTACCTCATGTTCAACTGACTTTAGTTATCTCATGTTAAACTTACTTCAGTTACCCCATGTTCAGTTAAATCCAGTTACCTCATGTTCTACTGACTCCAGTTATCTCATGTTTAACTGGCTCCAGTTACCTCATGTTCAACTCATTCCAAATACCTCATATTCAATTTTCTCCAGACTTTCCTTATATTCAACTTAATCCACTTAGCTCATGTTCAGTTCAATCCAGTTACCTTAGCTCATGCTCTACTTAATCCAGTTACCTCATGTTCAGTTGAATTGAGTTATTTCTAGTGGTGTTCAATCGGATGAAAATACCAACCGATTATCTATCATAATCGGTTAGGCTTAACCGACCGATTATCAGTGATAATCGGTTATCCTGCAGTTCCTCCTTTAATTTTGCTTTAGGACTTTTGAATATGTGTCTATAGTATGAAGTGCTTGCTTTTCATTGGAACTAATGAATAACAAGCTTTGCTCCTGTCCCAAGTCAGGAATATGTTGGTCATTGGCTTGTCCTTGTCTTCTTACAATATTTTAGTTTCTTGATATTCAGGTTATTGGGTGTGGTTTGTTTCCATTGATTTATTCACTTTACTTTTTTGGGGGCCATTTAGAGCTTGCTATATGGTGTGAGGTTTCTCGCTGTGTTAAAGACCATATGGTGACCCCTAGATACTTTGTTCTTGGTCGTTTTAACCTGGAGATGGGATGTTGTCTCCTTGACATTTATCCCATTTTCTTTCTTTTTCATATTCTTATATTCAGGTTTAGTTTGTATATGTGAAATTTGTGCATAAAAATGTACATAATAAAGCTTTAGTTCCTTTGCTTAATTTGGATAACCACTGACTTTCCCCTATAAAGCTATGGACTACTTGAAGACTGTTTTGACCAAGTTTGGTTCTAATTGGCCTATTAGTTTTTCAATTGGGAAGATCTTTGAAACTGTTCCAATAGAATCCTGTGTTAACCTATGAAACACTGGCAGCCATCTTGATAGAATCAAAACTTGCTGGACATATTATAAAATGAGTCTATCTGAAGTGCATTCTGACCAAGTTTTGTTGCAATAGTACTGATAGTTTCAGAGAAAAGGATTTAAAAATATGTTCCCATAAGGTCTGATGTTAAACTAGGCTCCCTGCTGGTGGCCATCATGTTTCTGGTATAGAATTTTTAGCTCACCTCACGAAGTGAGGGGGGCTTATGTGATACCCCCGGCGTCAGCTTCTGCGTCCGGTTAGAATGAATGGTTAAGGTCCATTCCTGCTTACTGACATGCCCCACATCAACCATATTGGTATGCCTGATGCATTTTGGAATGACCACTGAAATGCATGCTTCGGATGCTGTCTCTGACCTACATTTTGCGCATGAGCGACTTGGTTAGGAAGAATGGTTAAAGTCCATTCCTGCTAACTGACATGGCCCACATCAACCATATTGGTATCTATGATGCATTTTGGGATGACAACAACAATGCATGCTTTGGATGCTGTCTCTGACCTACATTTTACGCATGAGCGACTTGGTTAGGTAGAATGGTTAAAGTTCATTCCCGCTTACTGACATGTCCTTTAGCAACCATATCGGTATGTATGATGCAATTTGGGCTGACAACAACAATGAATGCTTGGGATGCAGACTGTAAACTACAATTTATGCATGACTGAATCTGTTAAAAAAATGATTATAGTCCATTCCTGTTTACTGACATGTGCAGCATGTGACAGTGCTGTGCAACGAGGTGAGCTTAGCAGGCTGTGGCTGCTTTCTATGTTTTGTACAAGGGATAACCCAAGGATTACTGTAACTTATTTTAGTTCCATTTGGGCAAGCAGTTTGTGAGAAGATCTTTATTATATGTGTCCCATAGGCATCAGTGATAAATTATGTTCCCTTCTAGCGGCATATTTGAACTCCAAAACAACGTTTTATATAGGGACCATTCAAGGACTGTTGTAACCAAGTATATCTTCCAATTGGCCCAGTAGTTTCAGAGGATAAAATCTTTAAATTAAAACGTTCATGATGGACAGACAAAGTAGAAGGACAATGGACAGATGATGGAAAGACTAGGGAATGACAGACAGTGCAGGATGCAAAGTGATAGCAAAAGTACATCCTGGTTTTAGCAAGCTGAGCTGAAACTGATCAGGGATGGCAAGTTTTCAAATGTATTTACTTTTCATGGCCTTCCTATTTTTTCCCTAAAGGTTACATGTACTTTTAGTTAACCGATTATCAATTGATTGAAGAGAATCTCAATTGATTAATCACATCTGGATAGTCAACCGACCGATTTGAGACATTTACCGATCATCGGAACCACTAGTTATTTCATGTTCAAGTTAATCCAGTTACCTTTTGTTAAACTTACTCCAGTTACCTCATATTCTAATTAATCCATTTACCTCATGTTCAACTTACTTCAGTTACTTCATGTTTATCTCTTCTTTTATGTTTTTCTTTTTACCAAGTGGAACAAGGGACCACTGGCCCATCCCAACAGTCAAGGGGCTCAAAGCAAAGTTTGAAAAGGTGTACATTACATTTTCAGCATTTTATCTCTGATTTCAATATTCAGAAATACCTGTTTTAATGCTGAAGTTGCAGTTATTCTTAAAATTTTTACAAGTTTATTTTATTGAAATATCATGCCAGTTTAAGAATTTTTATTATGTAGTTATCAAATAATCTAGAACTTAAACACTGTGACATTAAGAATTATATGGTTTATATATTGAATCTTTATGGCTCAATAACAGAGAGATTGATAAAAAAGTAAAATATTTATTCATCAGATAATATTTATGTTACAAATAAAACCACCTGTCCTCTTTTACTCCATGGACATTACAGTCAATGGGGAGTGTATTTCCTTCAATGAAATTTTGAAGATCCTTGATGTTCAAATTTGGTCCCTTTTTTTAATCAATGAATTAACATACTTAGTAGATATGATTTAGAGATATACATGTTTTTAAACTGTTTGAAGGTAAATGTACTTAATTGCACTTTTGTTATTTCTTAAAGCTTTTCAATAAAGCAGAATCCAGTTTTGCATATTGAGTCACTTTATTGCATTTTCAATAAACATTAGACTTTAATATGCCTCTTTCACTGCACCTTGTATGCATGTGAAATGCAGCATATAATTACAGATGCATGTGGTATTGTTTATAATGGTAATAAACTTATCATGCAAGACATAATTGAATACTTTTGACAGCTGATAATTGATGAAGTGCATGTTGTATGAGATAAAATTATAATTGCTTTAACAGTGTAAAATTATTGCCAAGATTCTGCAGAGTTCTGTGACAAGGGTTTATTTTACACTGATTAAGTTTTACATAATCAGTTGATACATATCCAAATTTCTTAATATAATTATATCCCTGTCTGGGATGACTCGATAGGGTAAATTACAAAAATAAGATCAACCTTATATCATGAACAATACAAGTTAGTTTTACATATGTTTGACCATGAGCTGTCTATTGTTGCAGTTTAACCACATTTGGCAAAAACCTTTGTGATACAGACTCCTTATCCTTTTAAAACATGTCATTTGCAGTGTCTACAGTTGTTTTTTTAGCTCACATGAAATTATGCCTTCACTTGAGTTCTGGCTTTCCTTTGTTCCAAAGATCTTCTCCTTTGAAACAACAAGGCCAGTCCAAGTCATAATAGGTCTTGAGTGATATATATCAAATATTGTGGTAGACAGGTCCCACAGTCCATCCAAGATGGCTGCCAGTGGAGAACATAGGGTATTTAAGCTTTGGAACCTATTTGAAAAAACATTCAAAGATCATGTTCTATGAAACTTCTTCCTATTTGAACAAAATGAATAGTGTTAAATGGCCTTTTTAAAAATGTTTTCAGATCAACACCTTAACTAAAATGGCTGGCAGTGGGAAACATAGTTTAACATTTAACCCTATGTTAAGCAGAGTTTAAAATCTGTTTCTCTGAAACTGCATGGCTAATAAGATCATAATTTAATGACAATCATGAATGATCCTTACTTTCTTAGGTGGTCCTTTTTAAAAGGGGCATCCAGCAGGTGTGCAATCCATCCAAGATTGTCACAATGAGGCCCATAGTTCTACCTTGAACCCTTTGGGAAAACAGAAAGTGAAACTAGTAGTTAAGTTTAAAACAAATATGGTATCAATCAAAAGAAGTGTCCAGCAGCTCAAATTCCCATCCAAAATTGCAATTAGTATGCAAAGTATAACATTGGACATTGCACTAAGTTGGAAACTTCTTATTCAGTTAAAGCAAAACTTAGTGACACAGTGGTCCCCTAAAAAAATAGTATCTGACAGGTCTTCACCCAATTCAAGATGGCAATTAGCAGGATACATAGTTTGAAAATGGACAACAGTGGCTCAGGAGAAAGATGAATGCTCTTTAGCTTCTTGTTTTAATTTTTATGCCCCGACCACGAATGTGGAAAGGGCATATAGTGTTACCATTGTCCGTCCATCCGTCCGTAGGTCCGGTGAAGTTTTGCGTTAAAGTCAATTTCTCAGAAACTGTAAGAGGTAGAACAATGATAATAGGTCAGTAGGTAGATCTTTGATAGTACTACATAGTTCACTAGGTAGTTTGACTCTTTGACCAATATTTCATGCTTGAGTGACTCTGGTTCAGTTTTATGTTTAAGTCCATTTCTCAACAACTATACATTATAGGACAATGATATTTCATCAAATCAATTGCCTTGATGAGTACTACCAATATCATTGACAATTAGGTGGCTTTGACCTATATTTTATGCTTCAGTGACTTTGGTTAAGTTTTGCGTTGAAGTCCATTTCTCAACAACTACACATTATAGGACAATGATATTTCATAAAATTAATTGCCTTGATGAGTACTACCAAAATCATTGACAATAAGGTGGCTTTGACCTACATTTTACGCTTCAGTGACTTGTGTTTAAATCTATTTCTCAACAACTTCACATCATAGAACAATGATATTTCATCAAAGCAATTGCCTTGACAAGTACTACCCAAAGCATTATACCCCCTGCAAACAAAGTTTTGGGCTATATAGGAATCACCCTGTCCGTCCGTCCGTCTGTCCATCTGTCTGTCCGTCTGTCCGTCCATGTACCTTGTCAGCGCATGTCCTCCTAAACTGCTGCTTAGATTTTCATGAAATGTTACACAATTGTAGTACACCACCTGAAGATGTGCATGAAGTCATATGGTTGCTGCCGGAAATTTGGAAGGGGAGATGATTTGTCTTTGAATATTTTCTCGAAAAGGGGGGAGGATGAACCTTGTCAGCGCATGTTCTCCTAAACGGCTGCTTGGATTTTGATGAAATGTTACACAGTTGTAGAACACCACCTGAAGATGTGCATGAAATAATATGGTTTCTTTCTGAAATTTTGAAGGGGAGATAATTTGTCTTTGAATATTTTCTCAAAAAGGGGAGGAAGAACCTTGTCAGCGCATGTTCTCCTAAACGGATTCTTGGATTTTTATGAAATGTTGCACAGTTGTTGTATACCACCTGAAGATGTGCATGAAGTAATATGGTTTCTGCTTGAAATTTTGAAGGGGACATAATTCATCTTTGAATATTTTCTGGTAAAAAAGAGGGCGAAATTTGTCAGCGCATTTTCTCTAAAACGGGTATCGGGATTTTGATGAAATGTTACACAGTTGTAGTATACTACCTGAAGATTTGCCTGAAATAATATGGTTGCTGTCCAAAATTTTGAAAAGGAGATAATTCTTCTTTGAATAATTTCTTGAAAAAAGAGGGTAGGTATATCAATGTGTCCATACTTGTATTGTGTCCACATTTTTACTGTGTCCACAAATATATTGTGTCCACACGCACTTAAAATTTACACTTGCCATATTGATTCAGGGTTCAGTTAGTGGGGGGTATAACTGGCTGCCATTTGGCAACAGCTCTAGTTGACAATAAGGTGGCTTTGACCTACATTTTAAGCTTCTGTGAATTTGGTTAAGGTTTGCCTTCAAGTCAATTTTTCAACAACTACACATTATAGGACAATGATATTTCATCAAATTAATTGCCTTGATGAAGACTACCCAAATTAATGACAATTAAGTGGCTTTGACATATATTTTAAAAGGAGGTTATCCTTTGCAATAATCTTTTCGCGGGGCATCCATGTCTTACAGACACATTCTCTAGTTTTCTTTTGAAATAAATCATTATTCTTACATTTGTATATTGCTTTATCTTGAGTATTCCAAAGACAGATTTAGACATAGGATTTTGTTCATACATTTTAACACAGTAGGTAGCTATATCCCTATGACATAGGAATCGGTATCTCCAAAATGACATCTCTGACAGTTGATGCATTTTCGTTTCTTCGACTGTTAACCTTCAACATTTCTTTTTTTTCTGATCAGTGAAGCAGATTCTTCAAAACTTACAGAAAATCCTGATCTTGCTAAAAACATGGTAGCTGGTACAAAACGTGAATTTCACATAGGCCCTATTTGAAAAACATCATCATATATTCTGTATCTTTCTTTTATATTTAATTTCTGTTTAGTTGTTTTAGTAATTTATAAAATTGAAAGGGAAAACAAAAAGATCAGCCTATAAGAATAGTGATGGTTGCCTGTCTCCACAAATCTTGTTTTACCATTTCTATGTCCCTGTTGCATACCATGTAGCTTCACTTTATCTTACTAGAGGTTGTTTTAAGTATATAATCAAAGACCGCTGTACATTTGTTAATTATTATGCTTTCGTTCTTATCTGCAGTTATGCTTTCAGATCAGAAAGGGTTTCCCTCTTACATGCACTTGATTTTTTTGTCACATATTTGTTTCATGGTGACTTATCCAAAGAGTGCTTCAACTTTTTTTTCATCTTGACATGATTATTTTAAGTACAAGTATTTATCCCAAGGCCTAAGTGCACTATTTTGTAAATAATTACTTTAATGTTGATTATGTAATAATTATATATCCATATAACATGCTGAGAATTATTTGTAAGTCTAGACTACGATATTTTTTTTATTGTAGATATGAGAAAGGCATTGTCCCGAGACACAGAAAAGAAATCGGTTATTCCATTGAGTCATCCAGTTCGCCCAGAGGAGTTGGATTGACCATGAGCCAGGTGAATTATGATGGAGACGAATTGCTATGGTTACTGACAGTCGTGTGCCTTTGTTTTACTACAGTCATTGTCACAGTGATATTGTCAGTAGTAACCTATGGGGACCGTTCTACCGATAGAGATCTTTGACTGGATTCAAAAATGGTACAAAAACAAAACATTATAGTACTAAGACAGGCATTTATACTTGAAAGATGGAATAGGTTTCTTCTCCTGGACAACTTGTCAACTATATCAACGTCAGTGACTTGCCAGTGTGAATAAATTCACTTTTCTGGTATTTGAACATTAAGATTTACAGAAAACTGTTATGTTCTTAGATGTCACTTTGATTCTAGGTACATAGTGTCAAGGTGACATGTTCAATATTGTACAACCTAGTAACTGGTTTCCATCATTTTTCACCTGGGGACTGAAATTTTTTATGTAAATATATGATAACCATTTGTGTAATGCATAATAAATTGTGGAAAAAATGTTATCATTTGAACATATCTTAGAAACAGAGGTAGATGACACTTAGACATCAATTTATAAAAGTCTTTAACTTGCATTGCATTGAACTACTACCATAGTTTACACAAACACTTCTCATATTTGTCTCATTAAATCAAATCAACTGTCTTCAAAATTCATGTGTTGGACTACAAACCCCATGCAGCAAAGTTTTTCACCCTTATATACTTCCATTAGTCCTGTTCTTGTTTAATTAAAACTGCTTGATAAGTTGCTTTCATATTTGGAAGAATTATTGATAACGGAATACTGATATGCATATTTTGCTGCCATATTTTGGGCCCCTTATGGAGATGCGGGTGCCTTATAGTTTTCACTTTGTCTGTCCCTCTGTCTTTCTGTCTGTCAACTTTTTTTTTCTGTCATAGATTTTGGCTTCTACTGGAGCGAATGATTTGAAATTTGGTCTGAAGCTTGGAAATGATTAGTTGTATTCTGTAAGTAATTTTCAAGAAGTTGGGACTTCAATTCTTGTTTGCCGATACTTTGATTTTTTACTATAAACAAAATTTTCTTCACAGATTTCTTGGTTTCTACTGTTGGGAATGATTTGAAATTTTGTCTTAGGCTTGAAAATTATGAATTGTATTGTGTAAGCGATTTTCAAGTTTGTCAGACATCCACTTCCTGTTTGCTGACACTTTGATTTTTAGCTCACCTGGCTATGCCAGGGTGAGCTTTTGCCATCACTTGGCGTCCATCGTCCGTCGTCCGTCCATCCGTCCGTCCGTCCGTCCGTCGTAAACTTTTTTTCAAAAATCTTCTCCTCTGAAACCACAGGGCCAATTTAATCCAAACTTGGCCTGGGTCATCACCAGGGTATGTAGTTTAAAAAATGTGTTCAGTTATTTCGAGGACCAAACAACATGGCTGCTGTTACTAAAAATAGAACATAGGGGTAAATTGCTGTTTTTGGCAAATAACTCAAAATCGTTGCAGATATCAAAAATCTGACATGGGGTAAAATTGTTCAGAATGAGGAGATCTATCTGCCCTGCAATTTTGAAAAAAATCGAAAAACTCGTCTCAGAGTTACAGCCCTTTTTCCGTAAAATTTTCAAAATTCATGCATCTTTTATTTTTTATTTCAAAAACTGTAACAGATAGAGGTGAAGTGTAAATTGCAAAAATGTTCAGAATATCAAGGTCTACATACTCTGAAATTTTGAAGAAAATCCAACTGCCTGTGTTGTAATTATTGGCTCTTTTTCACCAAAAAAAAAAATTTCAATGCCATATGGTTATGAGTTATTTTCCTTTAAATTCTGTGTTCAAATCTTCTTTGGTTTACTTTTCTCTTTTAAGTTTAAGAGAAATTCCCTGTTATCACTTTATTAAAAATAATTATTTGTTACATAATCAAGAGCAAAAAAGTGTTTTTGTACAAACTTTTACATTTTTTTGCAAAAATACTTTCATAAACTATACTTATTTCACAAATTAATAATAAATGTATATAGTTGTATATTGTAACATGATGTAAAGTCTGCATGCCCACCATGCATACAAATTGAAATAGCATCTGAGCTTTTAAGCCTGCATAACTTTGTAACTGACCTGCATGGCTATGCCACGGTGATCTTCTTGCCATCACTGTGTCAGTGGTCTGTCTGTCGTAAACTTTTCATTCAAACGTTTCTTCTCTTCTCTGAAACTGCTTGGGCTAATTGGAACCAAACTTGGACACAATGGTCCTTAGATGGCCCTTTTAAAAAAAAATGTCTGGCAAGTCGGTATCATATCCAAGATGGCCGCCAGCAGGGAACATGGTTTAACATTGGACCCTATGGGAAAGCATTCAAAGATCTTCTCTGAAACCACTGTGCCAAGTGGAACCAAACTTGGTCACAATAGTCCTTCGGTGGTACCCTTTAAAAATTTTGTCCGCAAGTCTGCACGTCATCGTAGATGGCCGCCAGCGGGGAACTTTGTCCAAAATTGGACAATATTGCAAAAATCTTCTCCTCTGAAAATACTGGGCCAATTGAGACCAAACTTAGTCACAATGGTCCTTACGTGGCCCCTTTTAAAAATGTGTTCAGCAAGTCCACATCATATCCTAGATGGCCGCCAGGAGGGAACATGTTTTTAACATTGGACCCTATAGGGAAACATATTCAAAGATCTTCTCCTCTGAAAGTACATGGCCAATTGGAATCATACTTAGTCACAATGGTCCTGACTTGGTCCCCTTCATAAAATGTGTCTGGCATGTCTGCATAGCATCCAAGATGGCAGTCAGCAGGGAACATTGTTTAACCTTGGACCCCATGGGAAATCATTTAAAGATCTCCTCTGAAAATACTATGCCAATTGGAACCAAAGTGAGGCACAATGATCCTAACATGGTCTTCTTCAAGAAAAGTGACAGTTGGTCTACGCCCCATCAAAAATAGCTGCCTGTGGGGAACAGTTTATTTTGGGATCATGTAACATCAGCAAACTTCAAAATGAGACCCTTAAACAGTGAATAAACAAATTTGAAAATGAAAACCTTAAACGTTGTGATAATTTTGACTTATTGTGTCAGCCATGACCCAGGTGAGCGATACAGGCTCTTGAGAGCCTCTTGTTTTTACTATAAACAAATTATTGTCATCTACTGTAGGGAGTGATTTGAAATTTGGTGGGAAGTTTGGAAATGATGAGTTATTTTCAAGTTTGTCAGACATCCATTTCCTGTTTGCTGCTTTATTGATTTTTATACGACCGCAAAAAATTTTACAGTCGTATTATGGTATGGCGCAGTCGTCGGAGTCGGCTTCTGTAGCCAGCATAACTTTGTTTCTAGTGGAGGGATCATGTTTAAATTTCAGTATGTGGTTTCTTGGCATAATGGCTATCCCTAGTTTTAATTTCAGGTTTATGGCCCTACCCGTTTCAGAAAAAGGGGCCAAAAAGGGGTAAAATTGGGATAATTTTGTGTCTGTTGACAGCATAACTTTGGTTCCAGTGAACAGATCATTTTCAAATTTTAGTATGATGTTTCTTGGCACATGCTTTAGCCCGGGCTATAATTTTATGTTCCTGGCCCCGCCCGTTTTAGAAAAAGGGGCCAAAAGGGGTTAAATTGGTTGTTTTCACATATTTGACTGTTGAATCTTTATTATTTATCGGATTTTGATGGGGTTTCTTTCATTAAACTCCTTAGAAAATTTCCAATCTGATGCATGCCAACGGATTTCACGTGGCATGTACCGTTCACGAGATAAATGGGGCCTAAAAGGGGCGAATTTCCAAAATTTCATTTTTTAATTTTTAGTCCGATTTTGATGCAATTTTTTCCAAAGGATTCCTAATAAAAAATTATTGGAGTGCTCTACTATAAGATTTTTGGTAACTTGTTTCCTTACTCAGCTATGAGGGGCCGAAGGGGGCCAAAATCGTAAATTTACAGATAACCAAAAAATTTTATTTTTCATCGGATTTCGATGGGATTTTTTTCTTTGGATTCCTCTTGATGTAAGCTTTCAGTTTTATGCAACGGAGTTGGCGTAGCTCTTACCGTTTGCGAGCTATGAGGGGCTGAAGGGGCCAAAATTGTAAATTTACAGATAATCTAAAATTTTTATTTTTCGTCAGATGTTGATGGGATTTTTTTCTTTTGATTCCTCTTGATGTAAGCTTTCAGTAATATGTCAACGGATTTGGCGTAGCTCTTAGCGTTTCGGAGCTATGAGGGGCTGAAAGGGGCCAAAATTGTAAAGTTACAGATAACCTAAAATTTTTATTTTTCATCAAATTTCGATGGGATTTTATTCTTTGATTCCTCTTTATGTAAGCTTTCAGTTATTTGTCAGCGGATTTGGCGTAGCTCTTACCGTTTCCGAGCTATGAGGGCCGAAGCAGGCCAAAATCTTAAATTTACAGATAACCTAAAAAATTTATTTTTCGTCCGATTTCGATTGGATTTTTTTCTTTGGATTCTACTTGATGTAAGCTTTCAGTAGTATTCAATGGATTTGACGTAGCTCTTGCTGTTCCCGAGCTATGAGGGGCCGAAGGGGGCCAAAATCGTAAATTTACAGATTACCTTAAATTTTTATTTTTCATCGCATTTTGGTTGGATTTTTTCCTTTGGATTCCTCTTGATATAAGCTTTCAGCATCATGTCAATGGATTGGGCGTAGCTCTTACCGTTTCTGAGCTATAGAGGGTCAAAGAGGAATCATAAGGAGTCATAAGGGCTAATTTTTATTTTCCCTAGTTTGTGTCCAGCTAATTACTTGGTCAATCTCCTTATTGCGTCCATCTAATTATTGTGTCAAGCTCTTTCCTATGTCCATACTCACTTTAAATTACACTTTTTCAAATTTCAGTGGACGAGATGCTGTGGTCGTATCATGCTGCGCTCGGCGTAGCCCTTTATTTACTATAAATGAATTTTTGTCACAGATTTCTTGGCTTCTACTGTAGGGTGTGATTTGAAATTTGGTGGGAAGTTTGGAAATGATGAGTTGTACTGTGTAAGCAATTTTCAACTTTGACCACTGTCCATTTCCTGTTTGCCCCTTCATTGATTTTTTACTACAAACCAAATTTTGACACAGATTTCTTGGCTTCTACTGTAGGGAATGACTTGAAATTTGGTCTGAAGCTTGTGATGAGTTGCATTATGTAAGCAATTTTCAATTTTGTCAGGTGTCCACCTCCTGATTGCCGATACTTTGATGTTTAACTGTGAACCAAATTTTTGTCAAAGATTTCTTGGCTTGTATCAGAGGAAATAAAAAATATTAAGTCTGAAGCTAAGAAATTATATGATTTGATTAGACTTCAAGAAACATTGTGTCCTGCAAATTACTGTATCAACACATTAGTTGGTCAAACAGAATTTGAATCCATAAATATATTATTAGCTCACCTGGCTATAGCCAGGTTGAGCTTTTGTCATCACTTTGTGTCTGGCGTCCGACCATCGTTTGTCAGTCGTAAACTTTTCCTTTAAACAACTTCTTTTTGAGAATGGCTGAATGGATGAACCAAACTTGGCATGAATGATACTTATAAGGTTCCATCCAAGTGTTGTAACTTTGGTGCGGAACTGCCATCCAACATTGCCACTAGCGCAGAATTTAATTTTAACATTGCATCCTATGGGAAAATGCATGAAAACATTTTCATCAAGAGAACCACTGCATGAATTTTAACCAAACTTGGCATGAATTTTGCTTATGAGGTTCCGACCAAGTGATGTTACTGTGGTGCTGATCTGTCATCCAACATTGCCACCAGAAGAGAACTAAATTTTAACATTGGACCCTATGGGAAAATGAATACAAAGAACTTCTTCTTGAGAACCACTGAATAGATTGGAACCAAACCTGGCTTGAATATGCCTACAAGTGCTGAGAAAGTGTTGTTATTTTGGTGCTGATTGCTCATCCAACATGGCCGCAAGCGGGGATCTAAATTTTAACATTTGACCTTATGGTAAAATGCATACAAAGAACTTCTTCTTGAGAAGCACTGAATTGATTTTAACCATACTGGGCATGAATGAAGCTTATGAGGTTCTGACTAAGTGTTCTTCAAGAGAACCACTGAATTGATTTTAACCATACTGGGCATGAATGATGCTTATGATGTGCTGACTAAGTGTTGTTCTTATGTCCAGTTTTAGCCATAGAACAAAAACAACGATAATAATCATACCATTTAAAATGCCAGGGATAGACGACAGACGCTAAGCAATACTTCAATATTGTTCTATGTATCAAACAAATAGAAAGAAAATAAACAAAACATGTAAAGTACAATACCACATGACAGAGCGAGTGCTGTTTAATCCAATATAAACATATAAAGCATATGTACATATAAGATGTAAATTCAAATCATTTTTTAAACAAATCATTCAAATTTCTGTTCAAGGGAAAATATTACAAAAACTCAATGACAAAAATTAATTTTGTAGCAAGAAAATTCAGAAAAAGTAAACCTATCAATATCAGAATAGATAACTGAAATACCACATAAAAGGTACCATACCTAGAAAATTAATCGTCCTATCGAGTAGACCCTGTCGTGATGAATGACTAAAGCGGGAAAAAATCTCACTAAAATACCAAACTGTAGTGCCACCTATGGGCAGGTAATGCAGAAGAAAATAATTTCAGTCTAATTCATACATTCAAACGCCTGAAATTATATTTACTTTGCATTTGTGCTGATATGTCATCAAACATGGCCACCAGCATGAAACTAAATTTTAACATTGATTCCTAGGGGAAAATGCATACAAAGAACCACCAAAATGATTCAAACCTACTTGGCATGAATGATTCTTATTAGGTGCTGACCAAGTGTTGTTACTTGGGTGCCAATCTGTCATCCCATCAGCTGGGAACATAAAATTAACATTAGACCCTATGGGAAAATGTGTACAAACAACCTCTTCTTTAGAACCACTGAATGGATTTGGACCAAACTTGGCATGAATGATGCTTATCAAGTGCTGACCAAATGTTGTTACTTGAGTGCTGATCTGCCATCTTATATGGCTGCCAGCAGTGAACTTATTTTAACATTGGACCATATGGTAATTGCACACAAAGATCTTCTAGAGAGCTGCTGAATGGCTTTAAATCAAACATGAAATGAATGATGCTTATGAGGTGCTGACCAAGTGTTGTTACTTTTATGCTGATCCTTCATCCAATATGGTTGCTAGCTGTGAACTTAATTTAACACCTATGCAACAATATAATCCCAATGACGGCCCATCTTTGGTAATGTATGAACATAAAAATCAGAAACTTTATAAAATTCAAATAAAATTGTTCAAGCAGTTTCAGAGAAGTTTTTGAATGCAGTTTCCAAAGGGGCCTATGTTAATCTATGTTACAGACTGGCAGCTATCGACTATCATATCAAAGTTTTACTGATATTGTTCAAGTAGTTTCAGAGGAGTTCTTTTTATGCATTTCCCATAGGATCCTACTTTCAACTATGTTCCCCGCTGGCAACCATCTTGGATGAGGTAGGGACATAAAAATCACAAACTTTGAAGTGGACCACCCAAATACTATTGTGACTAAATTTGGTTCCAATTGGCTCAGTAGTTTCAGGGGAGAAGATCTTTGAATTTCATTTCACATGGGTTCCTTTGTTAAACTATTAAACTATGTTCCCCATTTGCAGCTATCTTGGATGACATAATTCATGAATATTAAAATAAAAAAGTTTGAAGAAGACCTCCCAAGGACTATTGTGATTAAGTAGGAAAATATGAAAAAGAAAGGAAATGGGATAAATGTCAAGGAGACAACATCCCATCTCCAGGTTGAAACGACCCAAAATAAAGCTAAAAGTATTGAGAAAATCTGCAAGACTTAACATGGTCACTAGTTTGCGAAATTAAGGTCAAGGTCAAAAGCCATATGGCAGAGTGTAATGAACTAACCAAGACTAGCATATCTATACCAAATATCATGACCTTATCACCTTTTTTTACTGAGAAACCAAGGTTAAATATAGCTACTGAGAAACTGGCTTAATCAGAAAAACTAAACATGGTCATTAGGCCGTAAATTTGAAGCCTATGTCAAAATCCATATGACAGACTGTAATGTACTTACCAATACCAATTTATAAACCAAATGTCATTGACTTGTCACTTGTAGCTATTGAAAATAAAGGGCTTCCCTGAGTTCAGCATGATACGACCCCAGCATGTCAACCACTGAAATTTGAACAAGTGTAATTTAAAGTGAGTGTAGACATACTTAAAAGAGCTTGACACAATAATTAGATGGACACAATAAAGGGCTTGACCCAGTAATTAGCTGGACAAAAACTAGGGAAAATAAAAATTAGCCCTTATGAATCCTTATATAGATTGGAAATTATAAGAGGTATGTAAATGTAGTCAACTTAAACCTTACTATAAGAGGAATCCGGATAAAAGAACCCCATTATAATCCGATAAAAAAAAAAAAGATTTTACATATTTTGAAAATCGCAATTTTGGCCCCTTTGACCCCTTATAGCGCGAAACAGTAAGAGCTCACCAAATCTTTTGTCATACTACCAAAAGCTTACAACAAGAGGAATAAAAAAAAAAACAAGATGTGTTTATGAAACACCACCTATGCCCCCAGATTCTACAGTAAAATTTATGAAAATACTAAATTTTACCCCTTTTTGACCTCTGTTACCTTGACCTTTGACCTAATTTTTATACCCCCTGCAAACAAAGTTTGGGGGGTGTATAGGAATCACCCTGTCCGTCCATCCGTCTGTCCATCCGTCCGTCCATCCGTCTGTCTGTTTGTCCATGTACTTTGTCAGCGCATGTTCACTTAAATCGCTGCTTGGATTTTGATGAAATGTTACACAGTTATAGTACACCATCTGAAGATGTGCATGAAGTAATATGGTTGCTGTCTGAAATTTTGAAGGGGAGATCATTTGTCTTTGAATATTTTCTGGAAAAAGGGGGGAGGTGAACCTTGTCAGTGCATGTTCTCCTAAACGGCTGCTTAGATTTTTATGAAATGTTACACAGTTGTATCCAAGGAGTATCTCCCTCATGCAAAGCTCTGTCCTTAGCAGATTTTGGCTTTACATTTAGATCACTTTGGTTATTTGTTCTCTGTCAGTTTCTAAACATTTTTGATTCTATGGTCTTCCAAACATTTAGATTTTATCTGCACTGATGAGACATAATTTGTTGAAATGCGCATATGCAGAAAGTAAATTCACAGTAACATCGGTATTTAGTTATTTGTAGTACACCATCTGAAGATGTGCATAAAATAATATGGTTTCTGCCTGAAATTTTGAAGGGGAGATAATTTGTCTTTGAATATTTTCTGGAAGAAGGGGGAGGCGAACCTTGTCAGCGCATGTTCTCCTAAACGGCTGCTTGAATTTTGATGAAATGTTATACTGTTGTAGTACACCATCTGAAGATGTGCAGGAAGTTATATAGTTGGTGCCCGAAATTTTTTAAGGGGAGATAATTTGTCTTTGAATACTTTCTGGAAAAAAAGGGGGGTTGGACGAACCTTGTCATGCATGTTCCCTTAACGGCTGCTTGAATTTTGATGAAATGTTACACAGTTGTAGTACACCACCTGAAGATGTGCATAAAGTAATATGGTTGCTGTCTGAAATTATGAAGGGGAGATAATTTGTCTGAATATTTTCTGTGTAAAGGGGGCGGGGTGATCCTTGTCAGTGAATGTTCTCCTAAACCACTGCTTGGATTTTGATGAACTGTTGCACAGTTTTACTACACAAGCTGAAGATGTGCATGAAGTAATATGGTTGCTGTCAGAAATTTTGTAGGGGAGATAATTCGTCTTTAATATTTTCAGAAAAAGGGGGAAGGTATATCATTTTGTCCATACTTGTATTGTGTCCACATTTGTACGGTGTCCACAACTGTATTGGGACCACACACAGTTAAATTTACACTTGCCATATTGATTCAGGGTTCAATTAGCAGGCGTATACCTGGCTGCCATTCGGCGACAGCTCTAGTTTTGCATATTTATGTGCATATTGACAAGACCTATACACTTGCCAAGTATTAAAAGTATATCTTAAATAGTTCAAAAGTTGTTTATTACCATAAAAACGCCCTATTTAACCACTTTATTCTGAAACAGATAAAACCCCTTTGGGCCTCTTGTTTATTGAAATGGTTTCAATTGTTAAAAGTATCTGTTTAAACGTGCTATAAGAAACCTACAGAAAAATACTGCATCAAGATCCAACAAAAAATTTAAAAATTCATTTTTTTTCTGTTTGTCCCTCTTTGGGGGTCTTGTTTCTCAAAAACGGTAAATGCTACCTCACATCTGTCGCATATTACAGTTGCGCAATTTTATTAGCAATAACATGAAACAAACCCCTTCTCAGTAGGATGAATAATAAGGATTCTACAGTCAAATATGTGAAAACGGCCAATTTCACCCCTTTTTAACCTCTGTGACCTTGACCTTTACCTGACCTATTTTTTTAATTTTTTTTTGCATATTTATAATCCTCTTGACTAGACCTATAACCTGCCTAGTATGAAAAGTCTACCTTATATAGTTCAAAAGTTATAGCCAAGGTTAAAGTTTCTGATGCACAGACAAACAGACAGGACAAAAACGATATGCCCCCCGATCATTGAACTAGGCACATAAAAATATTATGTTTATAAATTCTGGAATCAACTGACAAAAATCAAATCACCATAAATACGCCTTTGAAATAGAAAACCCTTTTTTCACCATTCAAAAGCTATTCCTATGTTAAAATTTTTAATGAAGAAACTCGACAAGATCTTTTTTCTTTACAAATTCTTAAGATATCCAGAAATATTTTCTAATACAGATGCTTCATTGTTTCTATATATAAAATAGATTTAAATCTTATGAAATGTCATCAAAGTATTGCAGACATTCCTTATATCAATTTGACTTTTCTCCCTTTGGCTGATTTCCATACAAAAGACTGTCAAATGTTAAAGTTTTCAAATATAGTCATATGCCAAAGTCAAGGTCAAGGTCAAGAGGTCAAACATTCTGTTATCAATTAAAAGGTCTTGCCACAAGCAATGCACATGCAAAATTTGAAAGCCACATCACTTACCATTCAAAAGATATACTAAATGTTAAAGTTTTTATACGACCGCAAAAATTTTGCGGTCGTATAATGGTATGGTGTTGGAGTCGTCGTCGTCGGCGTCTGTGGACAGCATAACTTTGCTTCTAGTGGACGGATCATTATGAAATTTTAGTATGATGTTTCTTGGCACATGCATAAACAGAGGTTTTAATTTTTAGTTGATGGCCCCGCATGTTTTAGAAAGAGGGGCCAAAAAGGGGTGAAATTGGGTGTTTTCACACATTTGACTGTAGAATCTTTATTATACCCCCGCTCCGGAGGAGGAGGGGTATACTGTTTTACCTGTGTCCGTCATTCCGTAATTC
>MJUU01004201.1:65351-82556 GCA_002080025.1 Modiolus philippinarum
CATTTTGTTTACCAACTTAGGTCATTAGATGCTTGAAGTTGAGAGCGGGGGTATTGCTAGTGAGCATTGGCTCACAGATCCCTTGTTATATATTGGATTTTCATGGGGTTTGTATCAGTGTGCTCCTGAGGAAATTTCCAATCAGGGATATGCCAACGGATTTCACGTAGCATGTACGGCTCATGTGATATATGGGGCCCAACAGGGGCAAATCCCCCCAAAAATATTTTTTATCTTAAGTCCGATTTTGATGCATTTTCTTTCAATGGATTCCTTGCGAAAAATTAATATGGCGCCCAGCTATTAGATTTTTGGTAACTTGTTTCCTTTCCCAGCTATGAGGGGCCAAATGGGGCCAAAATTGCGAATTTGCAGATTATGTAGAATTTTTATTTTTCATCGGATTTCGATGGGACTTTTTCTTTGGATTCCTCTTGATCTAAGCTTTCATTAAGATGCAGCGGATTTGGCGTGGCTCTTTCCGTTTCCGAGCTACAAGGGGTCAAAGGGGCCAAAATTGCAATTTTTCTAAATATGTCAGATCTTTATTTTTCACCAGATTTGGATGGGATTTTTTTCTTTGGATTCCTCTTGATCTAAGCTTTCAGTAGTATGCAACGGATTTGGTGTAGCTCTTACCGTTTCCGAGCTACAAAGGGTCAAAGGGACCAAAATTGCAATTTTCCTAAATATGTCAAATCTCTATTTTTCATCAGATTTCGATGGATTTTTTTTTTTTGATTTCTATGGATGTAAAGTTTTAGTTGATAGTAACATATTTTGCATAGCTCTTACGGTTTTTTTATCAATAAGAGAACAAAAGGGTTGATTTTTTCCCTAGTTTGTTTCCAGCTAATAACTGTGTCAAGCTTCTTTTTGTGTCCATCTAATTATTGTGTCAAGCTCTTTACTGTGTCCACATTCACTTTGAACTACTTTTGTTGAAATTTCAGTGGTCGACATGCTGCGGTCGTATCATGCTGCGCTCGGTGTAGCCCTTTATTATGCAATTGTTCACATGCCAAGGTCAAGGTCACAATGTCCTATATTCTGTTACCAATTAAAAGGTCTTGCCACAAGGAATGCACATGCAAAATATGAAAGCAATATCACTTACCATTCAAAAGATATATTGAATGTTAAATTTTATCATTTTTTTTTCAAAAAGTCCATCACATGTCAAGGTCAAGATAACAAGGTCAAAAATTTTGGTATCGTTTGAAAGGTATTGCCACAAGGAATACACATGCAAAATATGAAAGCCCTAACACTTACCATTCAAAAGATATACCCAATGTTAAAGTTTTTTTTTTGGACAAACAGACAAACAAACAGACAGACAGACCAAAAACTATATGCCCCCGAATCTTCGATTCTCGGGAGCATAAAAATCCCATCGAAATCAAAATAAAACATTTCACATATTTAGAAAAAAATGCGATTTTGACCCCTTTGACCCCTTATAGCTCGGAAACAGTCAAGAGCTACAACAAATCGATTGTTATACTACTGAAAGCTTATATCAAGAGGAATCCAAAGTAAAATCCCATCGAAATCTGATCAAAAATAAAAATTTCACATTATTTAGAAAAAATGCAATTTTGGCCCCTTTGACCCCTTATAGCTAGGAAACCATAGGAGCTACGCCAAATCCGTTGACATCATGACTACTGGACACTTATATCAAGAGGAATCCAAAGAAAAATATCCCATCGAAATCCGATGAAAAATAAAAAATTTAGGTAATCTGCAAATTTGCAGTTTTGGCTCCTTTGAACCCTTATAGCTCGGAAACGGTAAGAGCTACGCCAAATCCGTTGAAATATTGCCAAAAGCTTTAATATCAAGAGTCCTATGAAAAATAAGAATTTTAGGTAATCTGCAAATTTTCAATTTTGGCCCCGTTCGGCCCCTCATAGCTCGAAAAAGAAACAAGTTACCAAAAATCTAATAGCTGAACGCTATGTTAATTTTTCATAAGGAATCCATTAAAAAAAACTGCATCAAAATCGGACAATTTTTTTTTTTTTTAGATTCGCCCCTTTTTTGGCCCCCATTTATCTCGGGAACCGCACATGCTACGTTAAATCCGTTGACATATCCTTGATTGTAAATTTCCTCAGGAGCACACTGACAGAAACCCTATCAAAATCTGATTAATAATAAAGATTCTACAGTCAGATACTAGTATGTGAAAACACCCAGTTTTACCCCTTTTTAGCCCCTTATTCTAATACGGGCGGGCCAAAAACTCAAAATTAAAAACTCAGTTTACGCGTGTGCCAAGAAACATCATACTTAAATTTGATAACGACCCGTTCACTAGAAACAAAGTTGTGCTGTTCACAGACGACGACGCGGACGACGCCGACGCCAACGACATACCATTATACGACCGCAAATTTTTTTTGCGGTTGTATAAAAAGGACTTTTATCGAAAAAAAATTGAGGTTCATGTCACATGATTTTATGTCTGCTAGATAGGATTCGATGAAATCTACCCATGGGCCAAATACTATGTAGATAAGATAACTTTACACTGCTGTTGCCGTCATACTTTGCACCCATGCTTTGCTTCCCTCGACTTTTGAACTTTTGTCAGAAACAAGACAAAAATCAAAGTCCACAGACGAACAAAAACGAGAAAGTAGAGATATGAGTTAATGAGACTTCCACATAATATGAAATTAAAACGCAACACTCAAAACTAAGGCCCTTACAGTGTGAACTCGCATAAAAACATAGTGACATCAGGTGGAAGGGCATGCATCAGTCCTGCTACGTATACGGCACATGTCACACTAAGTGAGTCTCAACTACTACTTCAAACTACAATATGCAACCTTTATACTGTTATATAATCAGTTGTAGCAGTGCAAGGAACCTCATTTAAAAAGATCTTTTAGACATCTTTCTGTCTGATGAAGTACATATATATGGTCTTGGTTACAAAATGTAGTGAAACATGATTTTTTTTGTCCATTTTCATTTTCTCTTAGCTTATGAAGTTGGGATTGATATCAAACTTTAAATGCAGTCTCTATATGACAAGTAGTTCGGGGACTTCTTAGTCCTGTCGGACATGAACAACTGCCTATTGTTATGTGAGAGGGGCATTCAATGGAACACCAACGGGTGCAATATTTTGTTTCACTTAGTCATAGTTTTGTGGTAAATAATTTTCTTGCCAAGTTATTAGACTTTATACTATTTTCCAGAAGTTACTAATCGGAAACCTCAAAATTTGCAATATAGTTATAACTCCTTGATCTCCGACTCTCGTTTTGTGAAAGATGGTGGCATTCATTTTATGTCCCATTATTGGTTGTTTCTTCTCAAACAGCTCTTTTATGTTGTGATTTTTACCTGCGTTACCAACGGTGACCGCAGGTCAAGGAGCCGCTCGACTCCTTTCGTCCGTCACGCTTTGGGGGTACCAAGTTTGTGTAATCTGAAACTCAGACACCTTTAACCAGATACTTCTGAAACCTTGTACAGTTGTTCTAGGCACATTGAAGATGTGCACCTCCCCTTTTGGTGAGTTTTGAATAAAAAATGTCAAATTTACCCTTTGTTGAACTTAGTCACTTTTCATCAAATTTTAATATTATGGTACTGAGTTTGTGTAATCTGAAACTCTGACACCTTATACCTGATGCTTTTGAAACTTTGCACAGTTTTCCTGGACACATTGAAGATGTGCACCGCACCTTCCCTTTTGACGAGTTCTGAATAAAAAATGTCGAATTAATGTATTGTTGAACTTAGTATTTTTTTCATCATACTTTTAACATTGAAGTACTTGGTTTGTGTAATCTGATACATTCACATCTTTTACCAAATACCTGTAAAAGTTTGTACTATTGTTTGAACACATTGATGATGTGAACCTCCCCTTAAGGCCAGTTTTGATTAACAAATATTAAATTTATCCATTGAACTTGATCCTTTATTTCATCATATTATATCATCATGGTACTCAGTTTGTTTCCAGACACATTGCACAGTTTTCGACAACACACTGATTATGGGCAGCTATTCTTGAATTTTTGCATTGTTTTGACATATTTTCTCATAAAGATACAAACTATGTGTTTATTTGAAACTCGGGTATAGTTTTCACCTGTGGACTATTTTCATGCTTTGCTCAACTTTGTACATTTAGTTTTGTTTTTTCTTCTTTATTGTTGTCTATTACAGTCATGGGGTTGAATTTATAGTATCTTTATTAGAACTTGAATTTGAAGAATGTTTTGGTAAAAGGGTTAATTAATACTTATTTTAATTGGCAAACGTATTCATGGCATTCTGTTAGTTTGGAAAAAAAGATGGGTGTTCCATGGAACACTTGTGTCGCCTGCACTTTAAAAGAGCCATTTTTGTCTCAGTTAACCTCTACGATCTGTAAAATCAAAATTCTAAGTATTAGGTGTATTTCTGGATCAGGAGAAAAACATATCCTGTCAATTTGTTCAGAATATGAATTATAATTTTGAAGGTCTTGCAGATAAGCAAACCAAATTAACATTTGATCTATTTTTGCTCAGTGAACCTCTAAAAGCTGTAAAATTGATTTTAAGTATTAGATGCACAAATAGATCAGGTGAACAACATATCCTGCAAGTTTGGTTGGATTTATAAAATTTGTAAAGATTTATAAAATTTCAAAGATTGTAGAGGTTAATTGAGCCAAAAATGGCTCTTTTAAAGTGCAGGTGACACAAGTGTTCCATGAAACCCACATCAATTTTTGATACAAATTTTCGTAACACTTTTCTTAGCAACTAGAAATTTTGTATGTGACTTCAGTATGGGGTTCTATATTGCGCTTATGGAATTCAGGTCTGTCGGACATCTACTTCCTGTTTATCGACTTGGAATATTTTCAACAAATACTGTCAATGGTACAAATTTTCGTAACACTTTTCTCAGTGACTACAAATCACAGCCACTTGAAATTTTGTATGTGACTTATGAAGGGGTTCCATATTGTGCTTATCGAATTCAGGTCTGTCAGACATCCTGTTTCCTGTTTACCGACTTGGGGATTTTCAACAAATATGGTCAATGGTACAAGATTTTGTAACACTTTTCTCCGCAACTGCAAATTACAGCCACTTGAACTTGTGTATATGGCTTAAGTATGGGGTTCAATATTGTGCTTATCGAATTCATTTCTGTCTGATATCTACTTCCTGTTTACCAACTTGGAATATTTTCAACAAATATGGTCAATGGTTCAAATTTTAACATCCCAGGAATGCCTCAGTGCCTTAAAAAATATGAAAAACAATTGTCCACCTGGCCTTGATGGTTTCACAGCTGAATTTTATAATTTTTTCTGGAATGATGTACATATCTATCTACTACAAAGTCTTAATCAGGGGTATGAAAAGGTGGAATTTTCAGTAAGTCAAAGACATGGGGTAATTACATGTATACCAAAAGAGGATAAATGGAAAAACTGTTTAAAAAGTTGGAGACCCATCACTCTGTTGAATTGTGACATAAAAATCGGATCAGCTGTTATAGCAAATAGATTAAAGCCAATTCTTCATACTATTATAAGTGAAACACAAAAGGGATTTTTAAAGGGGCGTTACATTGGCGAGTGTACACGAACTATATTAGACATTTTAGAAAGTACAGAGGAGGAAGACATTCCTGGGTTGTTACTTACGTTAGACTTTGAAAAGGCTTTTGATTCAATTGAGTGGTCCTTTATTCAAAAACATTAGTATTTTATGGTTTTGGTGAATACCTCTGTAAATGGGTTAAAAGTTTTTATACTAACATTAGTAGCTGTATCTTAAACAATGGTCATTGCTCCGATTTCTTCAACTTAGAAAGGGGGGTTCGTCAAGGGGATCCGCTGTCCCCCTACCTTTCCATCATTGTTCTTGAGCTGTTGAGTTGAGCTCTCAAAAATGATCCGCACATAGGAAGGATAAAAATAAATGAGTCGGAATTCTTATTAAGTCAATATGCAGATGATTCATCATTGACATTAGATGATGATCCAAATTCATTAAAACAAACATTGTATGTCTTAGATAAATTCTCCCAACGTGCTAGATTGAGAGTGAACTTGGATAAAACGCAAGCTATTTAGATTGGCTCAAAATTTGATAGTACAGATATTTTGTTCCCGGATAAAAAATTATACTGGAATCATACGGGAAAATTTGAACTTTTTGGAATTAAGTATGACTTAACAAAAAAAGACAAGACATTTGGAAAATTTCTAGATAATACTGAGTCAATTAAAAAACTGTTGAACAATTGGATTCATCGAGAACTAACATTTCTGGGTAAAGTAACAGTAATTAAAACTATGGCGTTGCCAATTTTGGTCCAACTTCTCACAGTACTGCCAAATCCACCAGATTACATTTTTGATGATATACAAAGGATTTTTTCAACTTTTTTTGGAACTGTAAACCAGTTCGTATAAAAAGAAATGTTCTGATTAATGAATATAAGGAAGGAGGACTGAAAATTCCTCATGTCAAATCATTTTGTTACTCTTTAAAAATGTCACGGGTCAATAAGTTACTTGATCCATTAAATTTTTCTACTCGGAAAATTTTGATCTTGAATAAATTAGAAAGATTAGGAGGTGAGAAGGTTTTCATGTTGAATAAAACTGGTATTCAAAAGGTTGCCTACAGTTTGAATCCTTTTTGGAAAGATATTTTGTTAAATTGGTTAAAACTTAATGAGTTACAGACTCAAGAGCAACCTCTCTTGAGTCAACCACTCTTGTTTAACAACAATATTCAAATCAATAAAAAATGTGTTTCATTCAGAGATGTTGTGAGAAAGTTTTATTTTTTTATAAATGATTTGGTAGATGACAATTGTCAGTTTCTGAGTTTTGATCAATTCAAACAAAAATTTAACATAAACTGTTCTTTCCTTGAATTCTATGGGACATTCATTCTATTCCCAAGGAATGGAAGGAAAGAATTAAAACCGAAACCAAACCGACAACGATAGAAAATGAAATGTTAAATAAAATCAAACGTAATCCTAGAAGTTGTAAATTAATGAACAGTCTTTTTGTTTTGTTTTGTTTTTTTTTTGTTTTTTGTTTTTTTTTTTTTTTGCAGAGGAACCTCCGAGAGCAAAAAGCAAATGGGAAGTAGACCTCAGTATGTCTGTTGATGACTGGGGCTATATTTTTAACCTTCCATATATTGTTACAAAAAATAACAAACTGATGTTGCAGTTGAAACTTTTGCACAGAATCATTGCAACAAACTCTTTTCTTTTAAAGTGTAAATTAAAAGAAAGTGAACTTTCTAATTTTGTGAAGAATCAAAGGATACTATTCTACACTTATTTTGGACCTGCAACACTGTTAAAAATATTTGGCTCTGATTCAGTAATTTTTTCAATTCAAAGGTGTCAGATTTCCTTACAATCCAAGAGAGATAATACTTTGATGTGATTCAGAACATTTTGATATGGCTGTGGAAAACATTTTATTAATTGTTAAATTTTTCATATTCATTTGTAAATAAAAGAATGAAAACCCAAAATTAAAGGGAGTGTTTGAAATGATTAAAAAGGGAATTATTATTGATAAAAAAGTTTAGTTATATGATCTCATATGCAAAAAGGGAGTAAACAATTGAGAAATGGAGAGTTATGTCTGCTGTACCTGGGGAAGAAAATACTTAATTATATTTTTGTACTTACTATATGTAATATATATACTAATTTGTTGATACTTATGCTGATGTTTTCAAGAAATAAAAGAAAGTTACAAAAAAAAAAAAATGTATGTGACTTCAGTATTTGGGTCTCATATTGCGCTTATCGAATTCAGCTCTGTCGGACATCTACTTCCTGTTTACCGACTCGGAGTATTTTCAACAAATACTGTCAATGGTACAAATTTTCGTAACACTTTTCTCAGCAACTGTAAACCACAGCCACTTGCAATTTTGTGTGCGACTTTAGTATGGGGTTCTATATTGTGCTTATCGAATTCAGGTCTGTCGGACATCTACTTCCTGTTTACCGACTTGGAATATTTTCAACAAATACGGTCAATGGTACAAATTTTTGTAACACTTTTCTCAGTAACTACAAATCACAGCTACTTGAAATTTTGTATGTGACTTATGAAGGGGTTCCATATTGTGCTTATCGAATTCATTTCTGTCTGACATATTCTTCCTGTTTACCAACTTGGAATATTTTCAACAAATATGATTATATGGGCAGTGGTACAAATTTTCATAACACTTTTCTCAGTTTATTGAATTGGTTAATCTTGAACTCCTTAAAAACTTTTGGAAAATGACTTACTGTTTTTAAGGAGTTCAAGATTAACCAATTGAATACGTGTTACGAAAATTTTTACCATTAACCATATTTTTTGAAAATATTCCAATTCGTTAAACAGAAAGTAGATTGCAGACAGAAATGAATTCGATAAGCGCAATATGGAACCCCATACTGAAACCACATACACAATTTCAAGTGGCTGTAATTTGTAGTTGCTGTGAAATTAAAAGTGTTACGAAAACTTGTACCATTGACCATATTTGTTCAAAATCTCCAAGTTGGTAAACAGGAAGTAGATGTCCGACAGACCTGGATTCGATAAGCGCAATACAGAACCCCATACTAAAGTCACATACAAAATTTCAAGTGGCTGTGATGAGTAGTTGCTGAGAAGTGTTACGAAAATTTGTACCACTGACAGTGTTTGTTGAAAATATAAGTCAGTAAACAGGAAGTAGATGTCACACAGACCTGAATTTGATAAGTGAAATATGGGACCCCATAATGAAGTCACATACAAAATATCAAGAGGCTATGATTAGTAGTTGCTGAGAAAAGTGTTGCGAAAATTTTCACCATTGAAAGTATTTGTTGAAAATATCCCAAGTCGGTAAACAGGACGAAGGTGTCTGACAGACATGAATTTGATAAGCACAATATGGGACCCCATAATGAAGTCACATACAAAATATCAAGAGGCTATGATAAGTAGTTGCTGAGAAAAGTGTGACGAAAAAGTGGGACGGACAACGACAACAACGACGACGACTAATGTGATCCCTATATATGTCGCCCGACACTACGTGTGCAGGCGACACAATGACACTACTTGTTGAATTTATTCCAAGTCGGAAAACAGGAAGTAGATGTCCAAACGACCTGAAGTTAACAAGCGCAATAAAGAACCTCATACTAAAGTCAATACAAAATTTCAAGTGGCTGTGATATGTAGTTGCTTAGAAAAGTGTTACGAAAAAAAAGTTGGACGAACAACGACGACGACGACAGCGCAGCAAGACGACTAAAGTGATCCCTATATGTCGCCACACACTACGTGTGCAGGCGACACAAAAACAACAGGCCCAGACATGGTCTTGTTTTGTCTTTAAAAATCTGCACTGAAGAGACGCATATGTCGATGTTCATATCTCAAATGAATTGCCTTTTTGGTATTTTGTTGTTTTACTTTGCCATATGACAGGCTACCCAAGAGCAAATACCTGGAATATATCAAGCGAGGTGAGAAGTCGGAAACGACAGCTTCTCCAGGGCAATTATGTTGCAAACAGCAGAACAGTTAGTATCTGAACCCCGAAGAAGCATTCGCTAACCATACATCATTGTTGTTGTATATCAAAACACAAATTCTAACCCGAGTCACCCATGAATGAAATATAGGTCATGTAACTAAATACCGAAGTTATTGTGAATTTATTTGCTCGACAACTTTTGTGTCCTCAGAGCAGATAAAATCTAAACGTTTGGAAGTCCATAAATTCAAAGATGTTGAAAACAGAGAGATCAAATAACAAAGTGACGTAATATTTATTAGAAATCTTGTTTATAAACCGTTGCAAGACGCCTCTACTGTCAAAATTCCGCTAGTACAGGGACTATACATAATGTATAATGTATAGTTTAGTAATGTATAGTCCTTGTCTAGTATCTGGTATCTGAACTTTGACAAAAGACATTCACCCGAGTCACTAAGCATGAAAAAGGTCAAGGTGACCTAATTTTTATTAGAAACTTCATGACTATCCAAGGCGAATCTACTGACAAAATATCATTTCCCTACCAGCTGATCTAGTATCTCAGATTTTGACTTTCCTGGCAGTCACTCGTGGACAAAAAGCTCATTGGTGTAGGACAGGTGCTTCAAAAGATACGTTTCTGTGTCGAACGAACGGGCGAAATGTTACTTCCCCAACTCGGTTGGGCAAGATGAATAAACCCCTTATTAAAAAATTCGCATTGTTACTAGGGTCTATATCTAAAGATTGTCGATTACAATGTAGGGAAAAAACTTCATTCCAAATATTGACCTTCCATTCACACACTCCATTTGTAATCGAGAACCAAGAAGGCAATTTTCATACAATTTGCCAACTAATTCTATTCTGTTTAAAATTCACCAGATTTTATTTGAATGAATAGTTTGACCCCGCGCTTGATTTGGTCCATTTGGAAGTGATTTTAGATGTCTAATTTTTGCTTTCTGATACAAATTGTACCTAAATGGTGATATTCCGGGATCGTCAGCTGACGAAGCCTTGTTCACATATTCAATGATAAAACTGAAACGGTCAATAATACAATTTTTTATTCACAAATAATACAATATTATATGAAAGACTTTCTTTTTTAACAACATTTATAGACAAAACAACAATCGTTAGAATAATGTTTTAGAGGGATATAAACAACCTCGATGTGGCATCAGCATTAGGTACTATCGAGCACAACAACAAGGAATGTATGTGTATAAACCATTTTAAATTGGAACTAGATTTAGGAGTTCATAGACAATAATCATTGAATTGTCTCTGAAAATATTTGCTTTGTAAATGATTCTTACGGTTATTTTTCTTATCAAATACACTCTTGAAGGAAAAACCATGAAAATTGTTTAAGTTTTCTGTTTTTATTTATTTATTTATTTATGTTTTCACTTTATTTATTATTATTTTTTTTTTGTATTCTAATTACATGTATAATAATTTTTTCTCGCACAACCGTAAATTTTCGACACCCCAATCCCAACCACTTATCAATTTTGAAGACTTCAATACCACCAGAGCTGAAAGGTAAATATGCTTCTAAAACATTATTCTTCAATCTTTTGAATAAGTTAAAAGTATTTTCAATACTTAATTGGAATTAACACTGGCTTTAAATATGAGATCGTTTCATTGTTAAGACGTAAAATCAAAGCTTTCTATGTCTTTTTAATATTTTGCTTAATTTTTATTTTTCCGTCTTTCGTTCTCTTCTTTCCTCGCCTTCGCTTTGTCTTTCTATTTTTCCTATTTCTCTGTTTTCGCCTACGTCTTTGTTGAGCTTTTCTCTGCTTTCTTCTAAATTGTTTTCTATTTCTCCTACGTTTAGCACTAATATCAAATTCAGTTTCTGCATATTTTACATTACTACCATGTTGTTGTGTGCCTACCATTCCACACGCTCCTGTATGTGCCTTTCTGATAGGCTTTCTGTCACATGACATTACTTTCATATGGCAGCGAGATTGATAGGTTTTCCCATCTTTACCACAAACAGGTCGCTTATTCCTTTTTCGTCCGGTCTTGCATACAAATAAATTTGGACACACACAGAGTGGGAGTCCTTGCATGTTTTCCATACAAACTTTGAATCTTGGACAAGTGACTTTATGGCAAGCTCCATCTGCAGTGAAAAAATATATAAGTTATATAATATATAAGTTTACACGCCATTTATCAACAAGATGTGAAACACTTATGCCCTTGTAGCACCAGGCTTGATCAAAAAGTAAAATACCCCAACCCCCACCACCACCCCTTCTTGAAGCAATTTTAATTATGTGTCTGTCCGTGGTATCAGTACTTTGATCACCTGATTGGATCGGATCAGTGCTATCAATACTTTATTGCATAAAAGATACTTCAAGTAGGAAATAATGAATATTATCCCCAAAATAAGAAAAAGAAGGGAAACGGGGAATGTGTCAAAGAGACAAAGACCCTAAGGGGAGCAATAACAACTCAAAGCCACCATAAGATTATCCCCAAAAGTTTATATGTATATCTATGAATACCTGTCATAAGAAATTTAAAAAACAAAAAACAAAAAAACAAAAAAAACGGTAAACACAATAAGTCGCCAAACTTCGAAATAAAAAACACTGCCTCGGCTTACCATTCAAAGGATACAAAATGTTTTAAAAGAAGAAACTACACTGAATAATACAAACGACGTTTTTTTAATACAAATTCTGTGGATACCAGAAAATTTTTCTCATTGATGAGTTTATTGTTTCTATATAAAAAATAAAACAATATAATTTAACATTTGTGGTGAAATTTTGTCAGATAATAAAGTGCCAAGGTCAAGGTCTTGAGGTAAAATATTTGGGTATCAATTGAAAGGTCATGCCAAAAGGAAGAAATATTAAAGCCATATTACTTGCCATTCAAAAGACATACAATGCTAAAGTTTATATATTTTTTTCAAAACGTCAGTCACATGTCAAGGTCACGAGGTACATGTAAGAAATTCTGGTTCCGTTTGAAAGGTCTTGTAACAAGGAAAACAATGCAAAATATGAAAACTCTGTCACTTACCATTCAAAAGATGTATCCAAACTTTTTGAACAGACAGACCAAAAACTATATGCCCCCGAATCTTCGATTCTCGAGGGCATAAAACGCATTTCAGAACGTAACCTGGTAAAAAAAATAAGAAAAGAGCGTACAGGTCTAGAACGACTAAAATTGTCAACTGTACCCGTCAGGTTTTGAAGTGACTTTTTTTTATTAATCCACTCAGAAATGGTCAGCAGTAGAGAATGGTTATGAAACAATCCATCCAGTATAATGAAATAGAACTCAACCCAATCCAAGTACAGTGTATATCCTCATTTGAACTCTCAAAAGAACCAGAAAAGGAACTAATCACCACGTAAAAGGTAACCACTTAGTTTCATATGCAAAGATATGTTTCTTAATTGGGAAAGACTTTGTATAACTAAATCTAGTAAATGGTACCAAGATATGGCTAGTCATATACAAAAAAGATATTGTTAAAATTGAGAATATACAGAAGAGAGCCTCAAACCTATCATCACAAAAGAGAAAGAAAAATATTAGTTTGGTGTCATGGATTCGAAGTTTGTATTTCATCAAGTGAATTTATTTTGTCTTGATTGCCCTTTACATATAATGTTCATGTTCTGTGCTATTTGTGACGTCGTATTCGATTCAGTTTTTTTTATCTTGTTGGTACTCAAATAAGTGTTTCCGTGTTTTTTGCTTTTTTGTTTTTGTTTTGTTTTGTTTTTTTAGTTTTGTTTTGTTTTTTTTTTTGCGTTTGAATTTGATTCAGTTTCTTTGTTAGTCCAATAAGCGTTTAAAAAATTGTTGCTTTTGTATTCGTTTCAGTTTCATTTGTAGTCTAATGAGCGTTTCCATGTTTTGTGGCTTTTGTATTCATTTCGGTTTCATTTGTAGTCCAATGAGTGTTTTCATGTTTTGTGGCGTTTGTATTCGTTTCAGTTTCATTTGTAGTCCAATGAGTGTTGTCATGTTTTGTGGCGTTTGTATTCGTTTCAGTTTCATTTGCAGTCCAATGAGTGTTTTCATGTTTTGTGGCTTTTGTATTCGTTTCCGCTTCATTTGGTAGTCCACTGAGTGTTGTCATTTTTTTGGCTTTTGTATTCGTTTCCGCTTCATTTGGTAGTCCAATGAGTGTAGTCATGTTTTGTGGCTTTTGTATTCGCTTCAGTTTCATTTGTAGTCCAATGAGTGTTTTCATGGTTTGTGGCTTTTGTATTCGTTTCAGTTTCATTTGTAGTCCAATGAGTGTTTTCATGTTTTGTGGCTTTTGTATTCGTTTCAGTTTAATTGGTAGTCCAATAAGTGTGTCCATGTTTTGTGGCATTTGTATTCGATTCAGTTCCTTTGGTAGTCCAATAAGCGTTTCCATAATTTGTTGCCTTTGTATTCGCTTCAGTTTCATTGGTAGTCAAATGAGTTTCCATGTTCTGTGGCTTTTGTGTTCGTTTCAGTTTCATTGGTAATCCAATTAGTGTTTCCACGTTTATGGCTTTTGTATTCGTTTCAGTTTCATTGGTAGTCCATTGAGTGTTTCCATGTTTTGTGGCTTTTGTATTCGTGGCAGTTTCGTTTGTAGTCTAAAGAGTGTTTCCGTGTTTTGTGGCTTTTGTATTAGTTTCAGTTTCATTGGTAGTCCAATGATTGTTTCCATGTTTTTTGGCGTTTGTATTCATTTCAATTTCATTGGTAGTCCAATGAGTGTTTTCATGTTTTTTGTACTCGTTTTAGTTTCATTGGTAGCCCAACGAGTATTTCCATGTTTTGTGGCGTTTATATTCGATTCAGTTCCACTGGTAGCCCAGTTAGCGTTTTCTATGCTTTTGTATTCGTTTCAGTTTCATTGGTTGTCCAATAAGTATTTTCATGTTCAAGAATTATACAGCAAGAATTTAACACCTACAATAGCTGAGGCCACAATCCACGAAGGATCTGCACAATAAAAAATAATCAACTGAAAGACAAAAGGCAATCGTAAGCAACGATAGGAACTCGGGATAACCGCGGACTTGGTACTTGCACAAGCAAAAGCAACGATAGGTTTAAAACAGGTTTATGGGCACCCAAACCTCCTCTTTCACTGTCGTATCTTTAGCAGTCAAATAAGTATTTTCATGCTTACTGGTATGTGTATTATATAATTTTCCCTTGCTAGCCCAATAAGTGTAAACATTTTTTGTTGCGACATATATCCAATTTGTGGTGATTTCTTTAACAGAGGTCAAAGTCGATGCTGCCTTTGACTAATGATTTTTCTGAAACTTTAATCGTCAAACTGACAGTTTTCTAGATCCATAATTTTCGTTAATCACTCTCTCGTGGGTTGTCCTGAAAAGGCCAACTTTTCGCTTATGCGTCGAGTCATCGTAAATACCATCCTCAAATATGTATTTTTTATTATACAATCGACACGACTTGAAATTTCAACCTGCCAACAATTTTGAAACCGGTTGGATTCAAATGCAAAATATATTACATAATGGAATACTTTACTTATCTAATATTACACAAACATAACGTCTATAAAAGTCACTTTATAAATTATACACCACCTTAACCGTTAACAATGAAAATCGTTATGCTGAATAAATATGATAAAAGATACGGCAAAGAATTCGGTGGGTGGCTTTAACACCTTTATAAATCAGCATTTCATAATATCTGTAAACAGAGCACTTGATGAAAATCTATAAATCTTGTCTGAGCTACGTTCTTACATGTTAATTTGTCAAACATTGATATAAATACAGTCTGACATGGCTTATTTAGAACGGAACGTGAACTGATTAAGTGTGCAAAACTCAAATATCATAATAATGAAAAACGGGTTTTAAGAAATGCAATAAATAAATTGAGAGCAAAAAGGATTAAAATTTATTCCAGGAGTAAGAAAATGATAAAAGTCGATTTATCTTTCGATATTATAGAGAATGCACCGACGGATAAAGCACCAAAAATAAAAAAAAAACGATATCAGTTGCAGTTTTTTTTCAACTTTCTACAGGAATTAAAAAAATATGCGGGGCTCTAATCACCTGTAGTCCATATATACATTTTTTTAAGATATAGCAAAACAGTGAAATTGTAGTTAAATCCGATTTCTGCAGACGATCTATATCTCTTCAGTGCAGATTAATTGAAAACAAAGTGAAGACATATATATATATATATATATATATATATATATATATATATATCCAACTAACAAATTAAGGGAGAAATATCTTTTTTTTCACTTATCTTATTAGGAACTTTAAGCAATGGTCTAAGATAAGATATAAATTGTACCTACCTTTCTTTGTATAATTGCCGTTAAATACAATGTTAGTTGAACAGTCCGGACAACAGTCACATCTGTCTTTCACAATATCACCGTTACAAAATTGTAATTTTGGACACTTTTTCAAATCACATTCGTTCGGGCACGGGCTTTCCGTGCTTTCATATTTTTTCAGTTGAGCTCCTAGAGTTTGTTGAAAAAATATCCAGAGAAGAATATTAGATAAGATATAATTTAATTCCATCCTATCTTACAATGTGTATTTATCTTTTCTCTTTACATTTTATATGTATTATTAATTTTTCTACGTCTAACTTGTTCAAAAGACTAAAAATTAGTATTATCCCATTGGTTCACCTCGGACAAACCTGGCTAGATTTAAACAGGGGGGACAAAAGAAACACTCGTATTTAAAATACCCATTTCTGACAAAGAATGAAGATAGATTTAAACTATAGTATCAATATTTGATTATCTGTTTTAAAAACATAAAACAGCAATCAAAAATTTATTGGTGAATATTTAAAATAACAAAATTCTTCATTTTAAGACAGACACCACCCCTTAAAAATAATGGTTTATTCCAGTAGTTTCCCATCACTTCTTAAATACAATATTGACAAATATGAGTAACTCATCTTCCGAGCCATTAATCAAATCAAGGTTAAGTTCCATTCGATATATAGATTTCTAGTAAGTATTACGGAGTCTACATATGTCTGTAATTCTAGCAAGAGAAGTTTCCAATTTGGACCTCATTCCGTTGGGATCGCACAGTACACATTCCTTCTAGGTTCAATACATTCCTGATAAGAGATGTTACAAAAGGATAAATATGCATGTAAAATTTATTCAAACACCGTACGTAAGGTTTAAAAAAATTCTAATATTTGCCATTTACATGCTGTTCAAGTTTATAATTTTCAATTGAAATAACTATAGAGCGAGAATCATTTTGTAACCACTTAAAATTTATATCCCTTTTCAATTCCAAATATGGCTGCATTGAAATCCCGGGTATAAATGCTCCGAAATGAGACTGATTCCCCCCACCCGGATATAAAAATGGACAGGCACAAAGATCTGCGACTTGTCATGTACAGCCCACTACTAATTACTATAGCTAGGTGAAGTGGGGCTGTCCTTACACCTGGCATTTGGATGACCCGTGACTTGAAGTATAGCTAGGTGAAGTGGGGCTGTCCTTACACCTGGCATTTGGATGACCCGTGACTTGAAGTATAGCTAGGTGAAGTGGGGCTGTCCTTACACCTGGCATTTGGATGACCCGTGACTTGAAGTATAGCTAGGTGAAGTGGG
>MJUU01004201.1:82934-100017 GCA_002080025.1 Modiolus philippinarum
TATTACCAACTTTGGAGTAGTTGGTATCCAACCAGTTCATGCACCGGATGGTTTTATAGACGAACATTGTTTTTTAAATTGAAATTGAATCTAATGAATGAATGAAGGATTTCTCCTATTTTTTCATTGCTTTACAACTGTTTTTTTTTCTTTTCCATATATATTAGTTGTATAAATGTGTTAAGATGAGGTATATAAAAGGAAAAACAATATCCATGAGCAAAAATATGAACATACATTCATCACCGACTTCCTGGAGTAATCAACGTCAATTCACAATACAAACCAAATGTTAATTTCATATGAAATGGACATCTTCCATCTTCGAATATTATCGACACAGTTTTTAAAAGGGACACCGAACTATGGTTCCTTTTTGAGTTGGCGAAGTTGACACATGACATTCGAGATTTGGCTTGGTCAACCGGTTAACGCTGGGTCGCATAGGAAGGTCAACCGGTAAACAAAAAAATTCGATATAATATATAAACAGTTACCACCCCAGATAGTGTGTGACCTCGATTCCTCTCCCCTCGAAATTAAGGCCATCCTCGAGCAAGCTCTCGGGTGAACTTACTATCTCGGGGAAAGAAACCACTGGGTCACACTAGGATGGTAATTATACAAGGTAACATACACTTTGGTAACATAATGACACGATGCTTGAAAGGGACGACCAAACGAAGGATACTGTGGATATGTGGTTCACTTTGTTGTGGCTTAAGAGATATTCGAATGAAAGTTTATATCACACAGACGTCAGGAGCCAAGTGACTGCAAAATTATATATACAAAAAGAAATGAAAAAAAAAAGAAAACACTATCTAGCAAAGCCTTTTCAAAGATGCTGTCTCATGACAAAATGTCTTTAAAATGCAACAGTCTCCCACAAAATGACAAAAATTTAATTATTTTTTTAGTTTATACCCCATATGCCGTCTTGTGTCTCAGAAAATGTACACTCAACTTAGATCTCAGTATAAAAGATTGAAATCGACCTAGGAATGAGATTTTACCATGCCACAAATCTGATAATTAATCACTTTAGAGTTTCTGCCATCAATTGTCTGCCTCTAACTTACCCATTGGTTTCAGAGGAGGGTATATAAAACCTCTCTGTAATCCATCTCACAGAGTTGCCAGCTGGGGATATGATTTAGCAAAATAGGGAAATGCTTTCGAGGAGTTTCTCCTCTGAAAGCACTGGGCCAATTAGCACAAAACTTAGGCACAAAAGTACTTAGCCAGTCAACTTAAACATGATGCTGATACTATTTCTATACGATGGGCGCCAGTGGGAAACAAAAATAAAAATCTTTGCAAAGTTTTGAGAATCCATACAAAATAAATCTGCAAATTAAAGCACATCTCTTCATCAGACAAATGTGTTCAAAGAGGTGTTATGATTTACAGCTATAAAGTATGAAATATGAATTATGTATGATTTTCAGTTATGAAGTAAGTAAATACGAATTACAGTCATTATAAAATATGATTTGATAAGTATGAAATATGATTTGATCAGTATGAAATATGATTTGATGATCATGAAATATTTTCATAATAATGAAATTTAATTTAGAAATTAAATTGAAAGATGGTTCTATATGTAGGAGATAATAACATAATGCATGTAATGTAATAAAATATTTTTTTTTCACAGGTATCACTATGAAATATTGTTTCATTATAATTTAAAGTATATTGACCATAGGCTTTACCCTCAATCAATATGTTTTAGTTAGGGCTACAAATAATGAATATCTTCAGTCCATACTTATTTATTACACTGAAATTTTCTAATATGAGATACAAGTTTAAAGTCTTGGGAGTATTTTAAGACATCTTTAAAAATATTGCTAGATATATTTCAAAATCTACTCCTTTTGCAAGTGAATTGTCTACATCTTCCATATATAATATTGGCACTAATATGTCATCTATATGAGTAACACATGCTTAAATTTGTCACACCTCTTGTGCCACATCTTATACATTATATGAAGTATTGTTAGCCAAAAGACATCTATATTGTTTTTAGTGAAATTTATCTTAAAGTTTTGAGTCATTTATCTTTTATGTTTTGAATGTTATTTGTTCTAATAACATTCAAAACATAAAAGATAAATGACTCAAAACATTAAAATAAATCACACTAATAGTGTGATTTATTTTAATGTTTTGAGTCATTTATCTTTTACGTTTTGAATGTTATTCATTCTTATATTTTTAGTATGATTTATCTTTAAGTTTTGAGTCATTTGTCTGATATGTTTTAAATGTTACATTTATTCTAATTTGAGTGTGATTTATCTTAATCTTTTTTTAGTCATTTATCTGATTTGAGTGTAATTTATCTTAATGTTTTGAGTGTGATTCATCTTTATGTTTTGAGTGTGATTGATCTCAATATTTTGAGTGTGATTTATCTTAATGGTTTGAGTCAGGTATCTTTGATTTGAATGTTACTTATTCCAATATTTTGAATTTAAATTATCTGAATATTTTGAGTGTAATTCATCCTTAAGTTTTGAATGATATTAATCATCATGTATTTGTGTTGATCGTCTTTTATGTTTTGAAACAACAGCAGTAGAATACCGAAGGAACAAGGCAAGCGAAGGCCACAAAAATCGAAATCCAGAGACATGGTAAAAACGGCAACAGAGAAAAGCAAAGACAAAACAAGGATGTGAGACAGCTACAATGCACGGAAATAAAAAGACAACATTACTAGCTAAGGCACTCATAGTGTGAACTCCCATGAAAACAGGGAGTGACATCAGGTGCTCCGGAAGGGTAAGCATGTCCTGCTCCGCTAGTGGCACTTGTTACACTATCAGTGAGTCAATCCAGGGTTGAGTCAAAACCGTTATGTCAAATCTGTGAAGACTTGAAATCTAGCTGAAAATGTCCGTTTTCATTTGGGACACAGACACGTCATACCTGTCAATGATATCATGGTGACGGCCATAAAATTTCTGAAGGGATGAAAGCAACAAACGCTGAACAAATCCCTGACTAAGCAACTTTTGGGACAGTGTTTTTGCTCTATTAAAAAAAATCACTGTATAAAAATCACTGAGTGTTTAATATCTATGTTCTAATTGATATTCTTCATATTTTGGGTGTTATTTCTCTCTGTTTTGAATATCATTCAGGACTACATTAATGTTTTAAGTGTTATTCATCATTATGTATTCATAAGTGTCAATTATTTATATTTGTTTTGAATATTCATTTATATTTATATCTTATGTTTTTGACCAATCTTCATCTTGATGTTTTGACTTTGAATTTAATGATCACTTAAAAAAATAAAAAAAATTCCAAGTAGTTAATATACATGTATAACAAAGACACATTTCAAGATGCAAATTATTTCTGAAGTTGATTGTCAAAGCAAATAGAGCAAGTATTACGATAACAGTTGTCAAATATAATGGATTCTATTACATGCCTAGAAAGTCACCAACAATACATCAACATAGCAGTGGACAATATTCAATATAACATGATTATTCGACAGATGATCTATAACCTGTGATACCATATAGCTTAAATTATTGACCAATGAAACCTTAGCTAATTAACAATTAACCAAAGATTAGTTACTAAGTTATGTGATTTATCTTAATCTTTTTGAGTCATTTATCTTTATGATTTGAGTGTGATTTATCTTAATGTTTTGAGTGTGATTTATCTTAATGTTTTGAGTTTGATTTTTATCTTAATGGTTTGAGTCATGTATCTTTGATTTGAATGTTACTTATTCCAATATTTTGAATTTTAATTATCTGAATTTATCTCTGTTTTGAATATCATTCAGGACTACATTAATGTTTTTAGTGCTTTTCATCATTATGTATTCATAAGTGTCAAATATTTTGTATATGTTTTGAATATTCATTTATAACCCTCATTTATCTTATGTTTTGAGTGTCATTTATTTTTATGTATTGAGCATTATTTAATTTAATGTTTATAATTTGAGCGTTTCTTGTCTATTCATGTTTTTTGTGATTTTTATCTTTATATTTTTAGTGTCATTTTTGACGAATCTTCATCTTGATGTTTTGACTTTGAATATAATGATCACTTTAAAAAATAAAAAATTCCAAGTAGTTAATATACATGTATAACAAAGACACATTTCAAGATGCAAATTATTTCTGAAGTTGATTGTCAAAGCAAATAGAGCAAGTATTATGATAACAGTTGTCAAATATAATGGATTCTATTACATGCCTAGAAAGTCACGAACAATACATCAACATAGCAGTGGACAATATTCAATATAACATGATTATTCGACAGATGATCTATAACCTGTGATACCATATAGCTTAAATTATTGACCAATGAAACCATTAGCTAATTAACAAATAACCAAAGATTTCTTAGTAAGTTATACAAAATTACGTGCTTGTTTATTAAAAAGAAATGTGCATAAAATTCAAATTACTTCAATACAGTAAAACTTGTCTATAAGGGGCACCAGAAGAAGGAAAGGATACTGTTCTTTATATAGAGGTTAATTGTTTTGTAGGGAAATGAAATTCACAAATATGATACTACTATGTACAATATAGTGTAAAGTCATGTTTTGTAATTATTTGGTTTATATGTTTTTTTATCAAACCAAGAAAAGTTGTGACCAAGCTTGTATCCAATTTGTAAAGTATTTTCAGAGGAGAAGATATTTGAATATGTTTTCCCACAGAGTCCAATGTTTAATTAAGTTCCCTGCTGGTAGTCCTCTTGATGAGATACAGACTTGTCAGACGTATTTTTTTAAAAAGGACCACCTAAGAACTATAGTGACCAAGTTTGATTCCAATTGACCAAGTAATTTCAGAGAAGGTCTTTGAATTGGTTTTCCAAAAGGATTCAATATTAAGGGCATACGCCACAGTTAACGTCGCTTAGCGTGTTGAAATGCTACAATACAGTAACGTCATAGTTTGAATTTTCCACAGAATGACGTTACAATCATCATAACAGATCAAAGAAGACGGAATTTCATAGAACCCTTAATATTTTGGTTTTTTTCCCGGCTTTTGTTCCAGACTATTTTGTTGTTGTTTTTTTTTTATTCTCTGTGTGTATTAGTTTTTGTTTAAGAATTATTTTATTTTTGTATTTTTTTTTTTCAAATTTCATTGTGAAGAAAACATTTCCGTGTAGATGTAAAAATCTCTCTGAAACTAATATTTTGTACCTTTAAAACTGATTTCAAACAATTTAACATAAGAACTGGCCAAGTACTATCCCACTTCTTTAGCATATCTGTATGCTTTATTCCCGACTAATACCAAAAAAAATATTTGGATAAATTTAACTTCTGAATTTGAATTTACTAAATGTAGGTCTCGTCACTTCAAAGAAAGTAATTATGTAGGAAAACAAGTTGATTGCGAACCATGCAATTTCGTTTAAAGACAATGCTTTGCACAATGGATATACTCCCTAGGTTTTTCCATGTATGATAAATGTAATCCTGACTTTATTTTTTTTTAAATCCCGAAATCCCGAACTATAAAGAAACTTAAAGACCGATGATTGAAATCCCGATTCAAGGTGAATTTATTTCCCCCCAAAAATCATAAAAATCCCGAAATTCCGAGCTTAAAAACTTCTCATCCAACATCCCGAATAAAGGGCTACACCGAGCGCAGCATGATATGTCCGCAGCATGTCGACCACTGAAATTTGAATAAGTGTAATTTAAAAATGAATAAGGACACAGTTGAGAGTTTGACACAGTAACTAGCTGGACACAAACTAAGGAACATTAAAATTAGCCTGCTTGATCCCTGCAAGCTCCGAAACTGTACGATTTAAGCAAAATTGTTGACATACTACTGACAGCATATATCAAGATGAATCCAATGAAAAAATCCTCATCGAAATCCGAAATCCAATTAAAAATAACGACTTTTGCAATTTCAGCTCTTTTGACCCCTTATACTTTGGAAACGGCAAGACATATGCCAAATCTGTTGATGCACTACCATAAGCTTACAACAAGAGGAATCTAAAGTAAAAAATCTCATCAAAATCGGATGAAAAATAAAAATTTTAGGTAATCTGCATGTTTGCAATTTAGGCCCCATTAGGCCCCTCATAGCTTGGAAAGGAAACAAATTACCAAAATCTGATGGTGCAGCACTGTATTAATTTTTCAATTGGAATCCATTGCAAAAAACTGCATCAAAATTGGACTAATAAAAAAAATTTAAAATTTTTGAAATTTGCCCCTTTTGGGCCTAATTTATCTCATGAACAATACATGCCAAGTCAAATCCGTTTACATACTCCAGAAAGAAAATTTCCTCAGGAACACACTGAAAGAAACCCCATCAAAATCTGATAAATAATGAATATTCTACAGCCAAATATGTGAAAACACCCAATTTTCCCCTTTTTGGTCCCTTTCTTAAAAACGGGAGGGGCCAAAACAATGAAAACCTTCCTTTTGTGCCAAAGAATACTATGTCAAAATTTGTGCCAAGGAATACTATGTCAAAATTTCATAAGGATTCAACGACTTAAACTTAATTTATTGACCAAAAACAAAAAGTGTCTACAGACGACAACGACGCCATACGACGACAACAGCGCCATTCCATTATATGACCACAAATTTTTTGCGGTCATATAAAAAGTCCACTCCCCTCTGGCCATCTTTGTTTCACCCGATACACAATTTTTGCCTTTTCCAACAGGCAAGAACTTAATATTTTCCTCTGCAACTATAAGGTTCACCAACTAGTCAGCGGGATATCTTTTTAATGTTTATTTCCTGGATTTATATTTTTGACCTCTCTATCATATTCTGCTGCCATCTATTAGGGTTAATGGTGTAAACAACTATTTATTGAATTTGGGGAAAATCAACAAAGACTAGGAAGTAGAAGAGAAGAGTTAATTTCACTGCTGGATCCAGCCTTCGAATAAAAGATAGGTTCAATGGGGATTCCAGGGGGTTGATCTTATTGTAGGCAATTTTTTTACCAATTTTTGCCTATGTTTTGCACAAAAATTAAAATATTTTCTGGGAGAAGGGAGTCCCTCTTGATCCACCTATGCATTTATTGAAACTATCCAATAAAACTATGTAAAAAAATATACTCAGTTCTTGTTTTTTATTCTTCTTTTTTTTAAAATTTTTATATTAATTTTTTTAGCGTTCACAATAAAAATAAAATAACGAAAACTCTATGCATAAATAGTGTGCTTCTTTTTTTATTTTTTATTTTTTCACAGTATGTGGGGCGGATCCCGAGAGATATACTCAGTTCTTGTTTTTTTTTCTCTTTTTTTTCTTTAATTTTTATATTAATTTTTTTAGCGTTCACAATAAAAATAAAATAACGAAAACCCTATGCATAAATAGTGTGCTTCTTTTTTTCTTTTTTATTTTTTCACAGTATGTGGGGCGGGTTAGAAGAGGTTAAATTGAAAAAAAAAACTCTATTTGTTGTGAGGCACAAAAATTTCAGACCAAACCCCAATTTAACCTTCAAAATTTAATATTACTTTTAAGGGGGTATGCACCCCTCTCTCCCCTTAGTCCACACAGTGTATTATGAATAATATTTATAATCTGTTACATAGAATTTGTTATATTGACACAAAACAAATATTTCTGTGATTATTTCGCCTAGAAGTTTATAACTTGAGCAACAACATCAATGAAGCTTTCCATCCAAAATGAACATAATATTTGATTTTTGAGAGGTTTTAAGGTTTATCTCGAAAAAAAAAACGCACGTTAACCCCTAATTTTTATTTCATATTTGAATTTCTTAGTGCAAGCCCTCCCAGATATATGAAATTCAGGAAAAAATCAATGTGGGAACCATGACAAAAATATTTTCAAAACATACGAATTTCAATGTTTTGGCACTTAAAAGTTGAAATAAGCTACAAAAAGTAAGATATATATAGAAAGAATGAAATTATATTTAATCTTAGTTTAAAGTTTTAGTCTGAAAGATTAACCTGAAGAAAAAATTACTTAGCTATCTATGAAAATAAAAAAAAGATACATCGATTTGAATTAAACCCAAAACTTTGCAATAATTACAGTTTTTGCTCAATTATATCGAATTTTGACGCTTTATATCTTGAAAATTAGTCCTGTAAGGTATATATATTTTTGCATATTTGGAAAGTACGTATCAAAATTGTGCAATACTCAAATTATCATAAGTTTTTCAATGTAGATCGAAACTGTGGCGTATGCCCTTTAACTAAGTTCTTCAGTGGTGACCACCTTGATTGAGGTACAGACTTGCTGGACACATTTTTTAAAAGGGACCTGAAAAGGAATGTTGTGACTTAAGTTTGGTTCCAATAGGCTTCTTGGCTTTGGAGGAGAAGATCTTTGAATACTTTCCCAATTGGTCCAGCGTTGAACTATGTTCCAGCTGGCAGCCTTCTTGGATCTGATGTGGACTTACCAGATACATTGCCAGACACAGTTTTCAAATGAAAACCAACTAAGCACAGGTGTGACCAAGTATGGTTCCAACTGGCAAAGTAGTTTCAGAGGAGAATGTCTTTTAATTTGATATATAAAAATACAAAAAAATTGACTAAAAAAGCAATAAATCCTATATGGCTATTTAAATTTTCTTAAAAATTTACAGGTTGGTAGAATTTGACATGGCAAACATATTTACAAAGTTGATCTCTATCTGTTATGTCTTTTTTTTTTATAAAACATAAAAAAATATCTAAATATTGAAAATGTTATATTAAAAGGGCAATAACTCAAAAACAGCTTATCAATTTTTCTTCAAAATAACAGAGAGGGTAGGTCTTGTAATGCTCATTTTTTTTTCTCAATGTCAGATTTTTTTTTTATATCTGTAACTGTTTTCGTGTTATTTGCCATAACCAGCAATTTATCCCTACATGCTGTTTTTAGTAATGGCAGCCATGTTGTTTGGTTCTGGGATTGACCAAACTCAAATTTTGAATCTTGATACCTTGGTTAAGATTCAGGCCAAGATTGGTTAAAATTGGCTATTGGTTTCAGAAGAGATTTTTTTTTAAATTGATGATGGACGAACAGATACCGACACACACCAAATAATGGAAAGAGCTCACATGGCCTTTTATACTTTACACTATTATTTAAATCAATGACACAATAACATTGAAAATTGCATTGGATTAAGTTTGGCAAAGGAAGACAACAAAATCAAATGAGGTATAGTGAAAAACAAAATATAATTTCACATTTGTAAAATTTTATTAGATAGTAATATGGCAAGGTCAAGGTATTCTGGTACCATCTGAAAGGTGATACACATTGCAACATTGAATAAACAAATGTGAAAGCCTTATACCTTATTCGTGTACCATCTTAACAGTAGTCATCATGCCATAATGAATACTAAAGGGCTATGCCTAGCGTATCATGATACGACCGCAGTATGTCGAGCACTGAAATTTGAACAAGTGTAATTTAAAAGTGAATGTTGACACAGATAAGAGCTTGACACAGTATCAAGATGGACACAAAAAGAAGTTTTAAACAGTAATTAGCTGGAAACAAACTAGGGAACATAATCAAAGCTCTGATGGAGCTGAATCTCGAAGCCCTGAAAATCTACACATGGCAAAACTTCGTAGTCATCCAAAGAACTGCTGCATACATCTGCATGTATTAAGTTATTCCGTAATACATGAAAATAATCGGATTGTGTGATTTCACATATCGATTTCATTGCTATAAATATATGCAATACACTGTCACAGGTAAACAAATGTTATTTTCATCTTTGACAAATTACTGCGCGACAGGTTCGTTGATCCGAGACGCAATATAAAAAAAAATAGTTATTTGATAAACATGCATATTGTTTTCAATTTAATATAATAACACTGTAGTCAACTCAAGAAAATGAAGAAATATAACTTAAAAACACAATGTATACGATTTTGAAAGAAACTTGTGCACTATATTTTATTGGAAGCATGAAGATCATCTTTTAGAGCTGTTAATAGGCTTGAAGCCTCATGTGATTTTTTCTTGTCATTTCATGGCTTCGAGATAAAAATTAGTCCTTTTGATCCCTGATAGCTCGTAAACTGTAAGATTCACACTAAATCTGTTGACATGAATCAAAAGAAAAAAATCCCATTAAAACTCGATTAAAGATAACAATTTTACATATTTTCAAAATTTACAATTTCAGCCCCTTTGCCAGCTTATCACTTGGAAATGGCAAGAGATACGCAAAATCTGTTGACACATTTATATAAGCTTACAACAAGAGGAATCTAAGAAAAATAAAGGGGTACACCGAGCGCAGCATGTCCACCACTGAAATTTGAACAAGTGTAAACTAAAATGAATGTGGACACAGTAATTTGCTGGACACAATAAGGACCTTGACTCATAAATTAACTGGACACAAACTAGCGAGAATAAAAATTAGCTTTTTTAATTCCTTATTACTAGGATATTGTAAGAGCTAAGAAATTCTGTGGATTACCATCAAGAGAAATACAAAGAAAAAACTCGGATTGAAATCCAATGCAAAATACAGATTTCACATATTCTGAAATATTGCAATTTGGCCCCTTTGACCCATTATAGCTTTGAAACCGAAGAGCTATGCAAAATATTACTGAAAGCTTACAATGAGAATAATCCAAAGATAAAAATCCCATCAAAATCTGATGAAAAATAAAGATTTCACATATTTCTAATAATTGCAATTTTGGCCCCCTTTGACCCCTAACAGCTCTGAAATGGTAAGAGCTACGCCAAATACATTGGCATAACTCTGACAGCTTAATGAGAGGAATCCACAGAAATTTCCATCAAAATCTGATGAAAAATAAAGATTTCACATATTTCTAATGATTGCAGTTTTGGCCCCTTTGACCCCATATAGAGTTAAAACCGTAAGAGTTACATCAAATCTGTTGACATAACTCTGAAAGCTTGCAATAAGAGAAATCCAATGAAAAAATTCCCATCAAAATCTGATGTAAAATAAAGATTTTACATATTTCTAAAAATTGCAATTTCAGCCCCTTTGACCCCTTATAGCTCGGAAACTGTAAGAGCTATGCCAAATCTGTTGACATACCACTGAAAGCCCACAATGAGAGGAATCTAAAGAAAAAAAATCCCAATGAAATCAGATGAAAAATAAAAATTTGAGGTAATCCACATGTTTGCAATTTATGTCCCATTGGGCCTTTCATAGCTTGGAAAAATCAAGTTATTAAAAATCTGATGGTGCAGCGCTATGTTAATTTTTCATTTGGAATCCATTACAAAAAACTGCATCAAAATCAGACTAAAAATAAAAAATTAAAATTTTTGGAATTCGCCCCTTTTGGGCCCCATTTATCTCGTGAACGATACCCGGTACATGCCACGTGAAATCCGTTAACATACCATTGATTGGAAATTTCCTCAGGAGGACACTGAAAGAAACCCCATCGAAATCCAATAAATAATAAAGATTCTACAGTCAAATATAAGAAAACATCAAATTTAAACCTTTTTGGCCCCTTTTTCAAAGACGGGTGGGGCCACATTGACCAAAACCATGCCAAGCCTTCCTTTTGTGCCAAGGAACATTGTGTTAAAATTTCATTAGGATTGATCAACTGGAACTAAAGTTATTGACCGAAAACAAAAGTGTCTACAGACAACAACGACAACGCCAACGACGGCGACGACAGCACCATACCAATATACGACCGCAAAAATTTTTGCAGTAGTATAAAAACCCCATCAAAATCCGATATTAAATAAAGATTTTACTTATTTTGAAAAATTCCAATTTCGATCCCTTAGACCCCTTAAAGCTCAGAAACTGTAAGAGCTATGTAAAATCTGTTGTCATTTTACTGAAAGCTACAACAAGTGGAATCTAAAGAAAAAAATCCCATCGAAATCTGATGAAAAATGAAAATTTTAGGTAATCTTCACATTTGCAAGTTTGGCCTTGTTTTCCCTTATAGCTCAGGAAGGAAACAAGTTATTAAAAATCTAATATTAAGCACTGTCTTAATTTTTCAAAAGGAATCCATTGAAAAACACTGCATCAAAAATAGAGAAAAAATTTAAAAAAATAAAATTTTTGAGAATCACTATTTTTTGGGCCCATTTATCTCATGAACATAACACATGAAATCTGTTGACATAGTACAGATTGGAAATTTCTTCTGAAGCACACTGAAAGAAACCCCATCAAAATCCGATAATTAATAATAATGATACAGCCAAATAAGTGAAAACACTAAATTTTGCCCTTTTTGGCCCCTTATTTAAAAACAGGTGGAGGTCATAATAACCAAAACTCATCCCAGCCTTCCTTTTGTGCCAAGGAACATGGTCTTAAAATTTCATAAGGATTGATCAATTGGAACTTATTAAGTTGACAAAAAACAATTTGAATTACAAATGTACTTAAGTAAATGATTTGGTTCTAAATAGCCTAACAATGGTTAGGGCAATACAAAATCCATAATACAGTATCTCTAATTTCTAGCAAATTTTAATAAACATCTCCTGAATGATGTGTTGAAATATTGCTCTCACAAAAAGGTTTTCATTTCTAAGCACTAAATGGTTGATATTCAATTATGACATCAAATTTGTTTCCCCGTCTTCTGCTTGTGCATGAAAAAATGAAACTATTCCTGATGACGTCATGCTAAAAGAACACATGTATTTTGGATAAGCATAAAAAGAAGGTCATGTTTTTGTCTAGAATCACCTTAAAATCATTTGAGAAACAAATTCCACCATTGTATCATGCGTGATTTGACACTTCTCAACTCTTGAAAGTTAAATTTTTAAATATCAAAAAATCTCGTAATTTAACTATCTCAAGTTGAGAAATGTATCCCACTTGAAGCAGCTGTGGAAAAGATGTTACCGAAAAGTTATCAAGAGGAATTTACATACAATTATTCTCCTCAAAACTGAGATCAATTTAAACCAATGTTAACATGTAACAGATTCTCCTTCATCAAACTAGAATATTTGAGTGCAAATCTCTTATGCTTAGTCCATATCTTGTCTTTAGAGAACTCAAAAATAGCTAAAACTAAAGAACAAGAAGTAACCAACAGAAAAAAAGTTTTAATAAATTTTCAATAAGGCCCTATATAAAACTAAGTTCAACCATGATGGCCTTCTTGGTTGCTTCATCAAATTCTTAAATATAAAATTTGGCTACCAAAACATGGGTAAGATTTATGTGCAGTCGCCATATTTTATCCGAGTGTAAACACACATTTTCTTACTCTTGATTAGTTCTATTTTTACCTTCTAGCTTCACATGTTTGTTTTACTTGGGTTTTGATTCTGGTTTAGTCCTATTTTTGGTGGTTTCCTGTTTTACCTACCATTACATTTTTAATGTAATTAATACTTTTGAAGTGTTTCCTTTTCTGAATCTGTAAAAAAAACATGCTATACTTTATCTAAAAATATATTTTTCATTTCATATTCTTTCATCCCGCATATCACAAATGTTCATCAAATTTAGCACTTTAATACAGCTGCCTTGATTCTAACAAAACATTGTATACATATATGTACTACAACTTGTTTCCTGAGTGATGCATTTGTACTGGTATCCTTTTTTTTGCCATGATTTTGAATAGAACACCACATATGTCATGGTCCTAATTTCCTTGTTTTATCACTTCATGTACCAGTAAACAACCAATATCACACTAAGAAATTACTGGTCAATCTTTTTCAGTATCTTTCTTGGCATTGAGCTGCAAGCCTTATTGCTTCAGTTGAAAGTACATTTAATTTGTTTATAATGTAACAAAACAACTGTCGTCAGCTTTCTTCTTCTTCCTCTTCCAACTGATTTTCCAATTTCCATTTTTTAGCCATGGCCAAGAGTTTAAGATTAGGTTGAGCTGCCTCTTCATCAGGAAATATATAGTCATAATACTCTTCCCACCCTGCATCAGACTGAAAAACAAAGCAAACATGAATCATTCAACTAAAAAGAATAAGAGGTTCTCAAGAACCTGTAGTGCTCTGGGAAATGACCTTTAAATAACACAAAAGGCCACATACTGTGGAAGTACTTTTAATAGTGGACATCAATTTTTGTGGTTTTTCAATTCTTATACCCGCCACACATAGTGGCAAGGTATTATGTGATACCCTCAGTCGTGTGTCCATCCGTCTGTCCGTTCCCCGAAGGTTTCTGACTGATAACTTGTGAACGAAATAACACAAGGTCTTCAAACTTGGTATGTAAGTTGTTTACCACAAAACTCAGGTCAAGATCGATTTTGGGTTCAGAGGTCCAAAGGGTTCATGAGTTATGCCCCTTGAATCTTTGAAATTTTGCGAATTTTAGGGTTTCCGTCTGATAACTTTTGAACAAAATAACATACTGTCTTCAAACTTGGTATGTAAGTTGTTTACTATAAATCTAAGACCAAGTTTGATTTAATTTTGATTCAGAGGTCTACGGGGTTCTGGAGTAATGCCCCTTGAAACTTTGAAATTTTGCGAAATTTAGGGTTTCCGTCTGATAACTTTTGAACAAAATAACATACTGTCTTCAAACTTGGTATGTAAGTTGTGTACTATAAATCTCAGACCAAGTTTGATTTAATTTGGATTCAGAGGTCTACGGGGTTCTGGAGTAATGCTCCTTGAAACTTTGAAATTTTGCGAATTTTAGGGTTTCAGAATGATAACTTGCGAATGAAATATCATACTGTCTTCAAACTTGATATGTAAGTTGTTTACCACAAAACACAGGCTAAGTGTAATATTGGATTCAGCAGTATGTAGTGTTTCGGAGTTATGCCCCTTTTAACTTTGAAATTTTGTGAAACGTGGCGGGGTATCATGTAATGCACCATTACTATTTTTCACTATTTCGTGGGTAGTTAAATTCATGGTTTTGTGTTCTTTGCATTAAAACGCTGGGAACTTAATTTCGTGGTTTGCTTAATCCATGAAAAATGGAACCCTACGAACAAAAGTACTATCACAGTAGTTCAATGTTTAATTATTTTGCTCCCTGGCTGGCACCATGAATAATGTATAATCATGGTCAAACCTTTTTAAAAGGGATTGTATGTTCCAATTTGTATTGTGGTTTCTCAGGAGAAGGTCTTTGAATGCATTTCACATAGGATCATATGTTAAATAATGTTTCCCTTTGATGGCAACCTCGAATACTATACTAACATAAAACATTACTATTATTAAAGAGGACAACCTCAGAGTCTTTGTTACAAAGTTTGGTTCCAAATGAAAAAGCAATTTCAAATATAACAATATTTGAATGCATTTTCTGAAATTGCCATATGTTAAATTATGCTCCCTTTTGAAGCTTAAGTACAAAAAATTGTCGACTCTGAATAAAATGAGAAAACTTGCCAAGTCACACCAACTTGGTTCTGAAGTTGAACATTTTTTATACAATGGAGTGCTAAGATGAGATTTCGTTTGTAAAGTTTGGTTGATTCTGCCTCAATAAGTAAGAGCTGATGATCAAAAATGATGTTTTTTCCGTAGGGTCTAATATTCAGCTATGTTATGTACTGGCTGTCATGTTTTTTTTGTCAGATCTTATTGAAATGACCTCCATACATCATTCCAATACAGGTTGGTTAAATCTTCAATAGGTCCAGACCAAATGATGAAAGTTATATTTTCCCATAAATTAAATGCTAAATTAAGTCCGTGCTGCTGACAATCTTTCTTCATAGATCAGGGCATAAGGCCAAATAAAATACTACAATAGCTTCTCAGGCCCCTGCCTAATCTCTTTTCTGGGAACTAGTTTTTCCTTTTTATTAGCTCACCTGGCCTAAAAGGCCATGTGAGCTTTTGCCATCACTATGCGTCCGTNGTCCGTCTGTCAACAATTTCAAAAATCTTCTCCTCTGAAACCACTGGGCCAATGTAACCAAAATTGGCCTGAATCATCACCAGAGTATGGCTTCTCAAAATTGTGTTCGATTAGGCGGTAGGTCAAACAACATGGCCGCCGTTGCTAAAAATAGAACATGGGGGTAAATTGCAGTATTTGGCCAATAACTCGAAAACCGTTACAGATATCAAAAATCTGACATGGTTAAAAATGATCAGCATGGCAAGATCTACCTGCCCTGCAATTTTGAAGAAAATCTGAAAACCCATCTCGGAGTTATAGCCCTTTTTCCGTTAAATTTTCGAAATTTTTGCATTTTTTATTTTTTATTTCAAAAAGTGTAACAGATAGAGGTCAAGTGTAAATTGCAAAAATGTTCAGCATATCAAGGTCTACCCACCTCGAAATTTTGAAGAAAATCCATAAACCCTTGTAGGAGTTATTGCCCTTTTTTCACCGAATTTTTTAAATTTTCGTATTTTTCATCTTTTATTCCTTAAACTATAGAAGACGAAGGTCAAGTATAAACTGATGAAATGTTTGCCATACTGTGGCGACTTCAAAATTGTTCCTTGACCGCCATTTTCAAAAATGGCTGCCCCAAAAAAGGCGGGAAAATTCAACATTGTCCGATTTCAATGAAATTTGGTTTCCAAATAGATATTGATGTTGCGACTTCAAAACNCCGTTGGCATACTTCAGATTGGAAATTTTCTCAGGAGCATACTGAAACAAACCCCATCAAAATCCAACAATTAATAAAGTTTCTACAGTCAAAAATGTGAAAATACCCAATTTTACCCCTTTTTCTAAAACAGGTGGGGCCATCAACTAAAAATTAAAACCTCTGTTTACGCGTGTGCCAAGATGAAGCAAAGTTACGCTGTCCACAGACGCCGACGACGCCGACGCTGACGATGCCAGCACCATACCAATATACGACCGCAAAATTTTTGCGGTCGTATAAAAATTGTTCATTGACCGCCATTTTCAAAATGGCCGTCAAAAAAGGTTGGAAAATTCAACATTGTCCGATTTCAATGAAATTTGGTTTCCAAATAGATATTGATGTTGCGACATCAAAACTGGTGTTCAAAATTGTTCGTTGACCGCCATTTTCAAAATGGCCACCAAAAAAGGCGGGAAAATTCAACATTGTCCGATTTCAATGA
>MJUU01004201.1:111153-121656 GCA_002080025.1 Modiolus philippinarum
ACCCTTCATAGTTGCAGAGATATATGCCCAAATGCGGACGCGGACGTAGACGTAGACGTAGACGCGGACGCAGACGAGGACGCCGGGGGTACACCAATAGTCCCCCTCAACTTCGTTGAGGCAAACTAATCACGCAGACCTAAAAAACACCTTTTTTGTAAGGGACCACCCAAGGACTATTGTGGCCAAGTTTGGTTCCAATTGGCCCAGTGGTTTCAGAGGAGAAGATCTTTGAATGAAAAGTTTACGGACGGACGGACGGACGGACGGACGACAGACGGACGACGGTCGCAAAGTGATCGCAAAAGCTCACCCTGGCATAGCCAGGTGAGCTAAAAAATGAATAAAAATGAATGAAACAGAATAAACAAATAAACATTGTACATTACTTTAAAACATCTAAATTATGTCAGTTCTTATAAAATACCATATATCAATCCTTCAGAAATTTGTGAAATCTATAGTGCTTGTAATAAATCAAAACCCCTATAAATGCTTCAGTGGTTGCATGTATATTATATAATCAATATATAAATATATACTGTCGTTCCTTTGTGTAAAGTTTCATAAAAAATCCTTAAAGTGGTTAATAAGAGGAGTTGTGCTTATAAGGTAATCCATTCACAGGGAATCAACAAAAATTCAAAGTCAAATCATCTCCCTTTCCGGGTTTCAGACAAAAATCACATTCCTTCATTCACATTTCCATATAGTGTCCTTCATTTGTGTAAAGTTTCATCCATATATTTCAAGTGGCTTGAGAGGAGTTGTGCTTACTTGAAGTGTGGACAGACTGACAAATAGATAGAAAGACAGACAGGGTGAATCTTGTATACCCCTAAACTTTGTTTGCAGGGGTATAATAAGATAACTGGATGAAAATCCAGAATATGTACATTGCAGTTGAAATAAAATCAGATTACCAAAAACCATTCTATTTATAAAATGGTTCAGATTACCTTTACATGTTTTGTTCTTTGTAATAAACGTCGATATAAATTTCGCACTTTGTCATACTCTTCTTGTTCAATTTGAAAGTCAATATATGATTTCCACAAAACTTCCGGCATATCTAATTTTGGTTGGTTGATAGCTAATTCATAAATTGCCTCAGATCTGTCTATATCACCTAATATTGTCTCCAACTCAGCATACTGAAAAACAAATAGATGTGATTTAACTTCACAGGTAGATGATTATATAAATTCTGCATGTAACATTTGGAACTGGAAAATTAAGGAATATTAAAATACTCTCTGATCTCATAGGTTCTAGAATACCCCTGTTATCTATACATCTTTAACAGTATCAGAAAACAGGTAGGAGTCATGTAAGCTAAAATATTCACCAGGTGTGATGTACATGTGAAATTCTTTGTGATTATTTGATATTATTATATGACTATTAATATACAGGATTCTGATTGGATAAATCAGTACTTTGCTTTCCCTTTCAAAATGTAATGATCACCGCACAATTTAGCACATGAGGTTAACATCACTGTTAAACACGTTGTACCCATAAATAGTAACAGGGGAAATACTAGTTTTCTAATGTGATGATCACCGAGCAATTTAGCATGTAAGGTTAACATTACTTTTTAACACTTAAGCGTGTACCCATATATAGTTACAGGGAAAATCCATTTCCCAAATTAGAAACAGTGTCATGACTAAAATCTTACTGTTGAAAGAAGGAAAAGCAAAAGTAAAGCGTTTGAAAATTTTCAGAACAATTATTCATATAATAAAACAATTATTGCCATACACAACATAAAATACCCCAGTATTGTTAGGTAATCCAACAAAATTTTTCCTTTGTTGAAAGATGAACTGAAGCATTACATTCAAACAATACCTATTGTATAAGTGTGAATCTGACTTGTGTCACTGTTTTCAATCACCTTGATTAAATTACCTAAGGAAAAAATCTCCTTCCTTGGTCCAGAATTTAATTCTAAATGATTTCTCAATAATGATTAAATAATGCAATAATAAAAGACAGTAGATTGACCATTAGGGAAATAGTTCACTTTTTTCCTGAAATAAGTATATTATGAATTTTTATTGTATATATTCCACCTTTTTCAGCTTATTGTTTTTTGTTGCAACCTGTCATCTTCTGGTTTTTTATAATCTCAGAAATACTGACTTAACTGGTGTGAAATGTTCACAGTTGGTTCTTTTAGAGCAGACAAATCGAAAAGTTGAGAAGGTTTGCAGGGCATTAGGTCAGCCAAAAAGGCAAAAGTTGCCAGACCGAGAATAAATTCACAGGACCTACTGTTTCAGCCCATAGAGCAGATGTCAATTTTTTACCTGACATTCGGCCCCGTTAGCTGAAAATTCTGCCAGACCGACTGAATTTTTTCCTGATTTGTCCTTCGGTCAGGCAGAATTGGATATGTCTGTTAGAGAATTTGCATCGTATTATTGTACACTGTCTTTAACCACAATTCCATCCTTATAGTGTTTGATTTGAACTAGAGGCTATACATGTATATCTCCCCATGCTGGAGCAAGTTTGAATTCTGTTATTAGTTTTTAATTGTAAAAATGCTATAAATTTTGCAGAAAATTACATTAAATGACCCCAAAATCAAAAACAAAATTATGAAGGGGGTTGGATCCGGGGTGATAATCCAGAATACTTTTTATACATATGTGATATCTTATGTTGTATTTTTTAAATGATTTAAGTTCATGTACCCTCAAAATCGAGAAAATATGAAGTAAATCCCACTTAAGAGCTGCATATGACAAAAAAGCCTTGAACCCTCATCTTTGGGAGTACTAGTACTTGAGCAGTTTCTGCCTGCTTTTCTTAAGAGGGAGGGGGACCCATAATTTTTCAAAAAGGGAGGGCCAGAACCCAATTTTCCAACAACCCCCTAGGAATTTTGAATATTTTCCAACTTAATGGGAGGCCCAGTTGACCTGGGCCCCTGAATCCGCCACTGTGAAGGGGGGCTGGGGCTGGGTTGTGAACTGAATTTTGTCATTCTTACATTCTGTAATAAAGTGTTCCCTGGTCGAATATTTCCAAGTTATTTTGAACACATATTTGCACCTCCTCATTTTGAGAGTTAAGTCAATTTATTATCATTTGGGTTTTTGGAAAAAGTTTCATAATTTAGGGATTGCACGAAAGCACTTTAAATATTATTATTTCAAAGTATCTTATGTATATGTATATCAAAGAAAAGATCCATTATTTTTTCAGGTAAACTATTCTCTTCAAATAAATGCAGAAAATAATCTCTTAAAAATGTTCATAACTAAAAGAACAAGGCACATACAATTTCTTGGAAAAATGGGAACTTAATTTCCCTAATGGTCAATCTACTGTCTTTTATTATTTCATTATTTAATCATTATTGAGAAATCATTTAGAATTAAATTTTGGACCAAGGAAGGAGATTTTTTCCTTAGGTAATTTAATCAAGGTGATTGAAAACAGTGACACAAGTCAGATTCACACTTATACAATAGGTATTGTTTGAATGTAATGCTTCAGTTCATCTTTCAACAAAGGAAAAATTTTGTTGGATTACCTAACAATACTGGGGTATTTTATGTTGTGTATGGCAATAATGACTTTCGATTTAGTTAAAACCACAATTTAACAACCCTCATACTATTTTAGATGACAAAAACTAAGACTACATGTATTTTGTACCTTAATCCATGTTGTACAATTTTCTGGACCAAATTCTAAAAATTTTTCATACAAAATTCTACATCTTTCAAACTCTCGTAACTGAAGCTCTAATTCTATATAACCTCTATACAGTTTGTTCTTTGGACATTTCCCTATTGCTGTACCCTGAAATATGCAAGTCAAAAATAAATGTGCTAGGGAATAAATGTGCTAGGGACTTTATACAAACATTTTATTATTATATTATAAAAATGTTTCCAGAAACAGCAATCACCTATTAAACATCATCAAATTTCCTTGGTTCTTTGAGTCTGTGTGTTTTGTCAATTTTTCTAACATCTAATTAAGGGCTGTTCCAGCAAAACATACATGGGATGGGGGAAGGCACTTAAAAATTGTCATGACCACCCATAGATGCATAATAGGATTTTTTCTATTTGCTCATGAATTCTGACTTGAATAATAACATCCACCCATACCAGCAATTTGAAAGTGCCTTCCCCCCATCCCATGTATGTTTTTCTGGAGTAGCCCTAATTTCATTTGAGTTGTAGCTGTTTATCATTTCTTGGGTAAATTTTGATTTTATTAAAATGAAATACATTTCTTTCAAATTTATCATAAACAGGATAATATTTACTTCCCTTACTTTGACAGTGGTAAGGCTGTTCATATTATATCTGAGATTTTTTTTTTGTATTTATTTCATTAAGTATTACTATACAAATTTAATTTAATTTTTGAAAAATTAATACACGTGACCAGAGCATCAGATGAAATCATTTGCAAATTAGCAGAATTTTAGTTTTTTTTTCTTTCAACTGACCCTTTTTCTGAATTGTTTACTTTGAAAATACTTTCCCAGTTTCCTGGATTTGTTTATGCACTTGTACTTTCTGCTTGTTTGTTTCTTCTGCATTTTAATACAATGTACCATTATTTTAAATATGTATACAGATATAATTTAATGACATACCAAAACTTTTCTTGCTCCCTGTAAATTTTTCTGTCGAATTTCAAACTGTGCGAATAACAACCATATTTTAGCAAAAGTAAATGATTTATGAGGAATGATATCTAAACAAGCTTTATACACTTCTCGCACTTTGTCTGAATCATCGTTTTCTAATTCTTCATACACTGCATAATTTATCCACAGATAGATATATCTTCTCCAATGTCTTTTTTCCTGAATAGATCAATTTGATTTGTTCATAAATTATACAGTTGAAAAAACAATAACATTATGCATAACTTCATTTGAAAAATCAATGAATGAAATATACATACTGTAATCCAGAAAATTTTTGTGCCATCTTGATTTGGCAGTTGTCTGAGTAAAAATTCAATTACACACAGACTTGAATTTGCAGTTTTGGGTTGAGCTACTACCTCAACCAACTGCATCAAAATATTCACAACTCTTTTCGCACTTAATTCCATACCGAAAAAATAAAACTGCCGCAAACATTTCCTTATTCATAGTACAATCATTCATATAAGTTTGTCTCTTGAATACTATTTGGCGTTTGATTGTGATAATTTTCAAACTGAAATTTCATATACACATTCCTTTGCACTACATGAACTGTAAAGGCATAAATTATGTACTGTGAAAGTACTTTTATTCGTGGATGCCAATTTTCGTGGATTGCAGACAAGTCGTAAGTTCATGGGTTCTTAAATTCGTGGTTTGAGACTTTCCACAGTACAAATCAACGGGAGATTTGTATTTCGTTGGGTATCAAATTTCGTGGTTTAACTCAACCACGAATTCCACGAAAATTGGTACCCCACAAACAATGGTACTTTCACAGTATTTGTATTTGTTAAGCAAATGAAAGGTACAAAATATAAAAATATTTTTTTCTGAAGTTAGAAGATTTAACAAGTGTTCATTCTGCTATGTGTCATGAGACCTAATACTGAAGAATATGTATTATTTATTAATGTATGTTTTGGTTACATATACAGTATAACATCAAAAACAATCTCTCACAGTTTTAATAATTTAACAACTCAGAATTATCTGTTATGAAGAAAAAAAACTAAAACTATGAATAAATATGAACTGTAAAATACTGAAATCTCAGCCCTCCTGTGATCAATTGGAAATTTTAATATTATTACTCAGAAATATAAAATCCTGGAAAATCTTAAACCAATGAGCCACCAGAATGGCAGATGGAGGTACAGCATATGTTGTCATACCATATAATTCATCCTTTCATAAGGTGGATATAATAACTAGAAACCCTAAACTACACTACAAACTTACTTTTGATGGTGGTACATTTGATATGGATCGTTCATAAGTTTCTCTGATTTGCTCCGCGTTGCCGTCTGCTTCTAGTAGTCTGAGATAATCAAACCAAGCATCATAATTATAAGGATTAGTGTTCACTTCCTGAAATAAAATCAAATCACATAAAATTTACAATAAACAAATTGAGCCTACTAGGGGAAATTCGATATATTTCGATCAAAAATCACATGTGCGTTTTCAAAATCGTCTATCTGCTAAGTAATTCATCTGATCCCTTTGCTGCTTGTTTTGTCAGTTAGATGTTTGTTTATATTATCCAATCTCTCTTGATTTTTCTTTTAAAGTACAGAAAATAAGCCGTTATCGAGGAAAAAAACAGAGTCAAGGAATTGGCCAATTTCGATCACAATTCGTCTTATTTCGATCACTATTTCTCTTATTTCGATCAGACATTCGGGTAAATTCGATCACCCAATTATTTTGTTATTATACCTCTTGTGTCCATAACTAATGGTTTATCACACATTGTGTGCATTTCAGTCATTTCAGTACGAGGTTAGAGGGGGGAGGCTTTGGCGATTTTGCCTATTGAAAAATTATTTATTTTTTTGTAAATCTCGAACAAATCATTTATTTTCACCAAATATCACATCAAATTATTTATTTACATTTGCAACAAAAGAAATTTATTCTTCGAATCAAAATTAGATTTCTTGAGAGGTAGGATTTTCACGTGCACTGACACCAAGATCCAACTTGTTTGGCACCTACAGGCACCTACAGGCGAACGGCGTACGCCGTATTTTGACTCCACAAAAAGTAAACCGGCTATCATTCAAAATGGCAACAGCAATAACGGCTATGGCTATACTTGCATTTATCTCGGTGAAAACAGCGGTGCCGCAGGAGATGAGGCAATTTCAACAGCAGTAAATGATATCAATGATATCAGTGTTTGTTTTTAAGAGATTAAAAGCCATAAAATATGCAATATCATTGATATTTTATTGATAATCTCAAGATGCATTACTCTGTCAAGATTGGTCCTACTTGTTTCGTACGCTTTTTGACGGTGGCGAAGGCCCTTGCAAATTTTGGATTAACAATCTTTTTCATGGTAATGAACGGGGATAAGGTGGTGTAATCTATATTTAATTTGATTTGTATGATTGCTTTTCAAGATACAAGTAGAAGTTATTTAATAAGTTGTTCTTTGATATAGATGTTAAAAATTTTGTCTCTTAATTTGTTCTATATATCTGTTTCAGAAATTTCCAGAATCCATGGGCCTTTCATAATCTTTTTTTGTGATCGAAATTGTACTTAGGCTAAAAATTTAAGTCGGGTAATTTCGATCAGTAGAAATGCACCTTATTTCTGGAAATGTACAAATTCTGTTTGAAAATAAACATGAAAACAAGTTTTTCGTGTATTATTGTAGTGTGTTTTATATATTTAGATGTAAAATAAAAAGTATTTCTTACTTTTTACGTAGTTTTGTTCTGGTTGGTAATATGAAGAAAAGTTTTTGAAATTACCGCAAACACGTGGGTGTGTCGTTTCATTATCTTTGAGGGCCAATCAAATGCGTACGATTTCAGTCTGACAATATGATAGGGTGATAAAAATAGCAGGAAGCTTGTTGCACTGCCGCATCTGTGTATTGCCAGTGACCGGGTTCAAGCACGAAAAAAGTCAGGAAAGAGTATTTATTATGATCGAAATTGCCCATATGATCGAAATATACCAAATTTCCCCTATCTAAACATATGCTGATGCCATACATTTATACCATAACAACAAATGAAGAGAATGGCATTGTAATACTTCATTTAATTTGAAATGGCAACATAGATTTAGGCAATAACAGTACATTATTTGTTTATCAGAGGGTGTCAATTGTAGATTTGTTGGTAAAAAAATGCAGTCTACTGGCAATTTGTGGAAGAGCTTATATTATTGACAATCAAATCAAGATTGATGCTCTATTGTAAATCTAATGCAATAAAACATTTTTTTGTGTATTTGTAACCACACAGGAACCTTTTGTGTTCTAAGTGTGTAGATAGAGTAACTGTCAGTCAGTTTGACCAATGAAAACTTCAGTAATATATATGTTGCATAAGAATAGGAAATTGACAACTGATTGAAGAAATTCCTTCATTTTAATAAATTCCTTTAGGGAATGGACAGTTCTTGAAAAGATTTTGATCTTGACGGACATTCAGACTGACAAGTAGGCAAGTTTTGTCAGTCAAAACAATCATTTGTCGGACGGAATGAAAAAAATTTTTGTGTCGAAACATCAAACAGTAATCTGAATAATCAGTGGCATTCGCAGCCATTTTTAGTGTTAAACATTTTCACCTCTAAAATGAAGATTGAGGGCATAGTAAATTACGGAACATTTAAAATGTTGGAATCAAACCAATCATTTTACGGAATAATTTCATCTCAGACCATTGAACAAATACAGTAGTCCCCCTCTTATAAGGCCACCTTATTTGCAACATAAAGTTGGCCTTATAAGAGGAGTGGCCTTTGATGAGGGGATTGAGATTTTGGTGGAATATTTTTTTTTTATAGATATACATGTTCAAGCTATGAAGTCCACTACAATTTATGTAAGACAAACATAACATTGCATTAAAATATCAATTTAATATGTTTCAAAGGATTTGATAATTCTTCTACATTGTTACATTTATAGTTGCATTATATGTATATTCCTTGTCCATTATTTTTTAATCCATATTTAATTTTTTTTATCACAAGTAAATGTAATATCATAAACACATTTTCTTTTTTCTAAATTGATTATTAACATTATCAGTAATTAGAAAATTAATTTAAATGACAATTAAAATCACATACTGCACTTCTGTTTTGTTTTTAAAAATATTCATTGTTTTTGTTTATAATCTGTTTGCAAACAATAAATTTGAATAAGATAAAATAATTCTCTAAAATTAAAATAATTAACACATTAAATTATACAATTAATCTCCTTTGTTAATTGCATTAATTGAGTGACAGGTAACCTGTGATGTTCTTGTAATGTTAATTAATGTTGTTCACTTTTTATTGTTAAAACAACACCCAAGCTGAGATGTCAAATAATGAGCAGATAATCTGTTTGGGTTATCTCCCTTATGCTATTATTTTCCCCTATCGCTAGCTACTATTGGTTTTGTTTGTTGACGTTTGGCCATTGAAAAGGGGGAATTTGGACCATATAGGGGCAGAATATGTGGCCGCTGGTCACGTTAGAGGGGTGGCCTTTGGTGAGGGGTCAATTTGCACTGAAAACAGTTAATGCATAAGGTTTCTGGCCTTAAGTAAGGGGTGGCCTTTGGTGAGGGGGCCTCTCAAGAGGGGGACTACTGTATATTGGTATTTGATGTCAGTGATGGCATATTTGTGTCCACAAAACCGATAATTTTCAAGGACTCTAGGAATGTCATGACTTCAGCAGATATTATTTTTTAGAAATAAAACCTTTCACTCTCTTCCTCTCTTCTAAAGGCACTGATTTAGGAAACACAAACTATGAAAATCTGCAGTGTGTAATATGACAATAACCTCTGTTCCCTGAGTATTAGCAAGGTGAAAAGAAATTATATAATTACAACAAACCTCCTCATATTTAAATCTTCTTTTACTGACAATAACATCCTCTATAGCTGCACGACTACCAAATTTCTTTTCGTGGATGGTATAGTTTTTATAGATTTCCTGACATTTGTCTTTTGGCAGATGATCCAAGGCATATTTATATATCAGTCTGGCTCTTTCATGCTGTAGGGATTTAAAAACATACTAAAGTTATAACTAGAGGCTCCCAGGAGCCTGTATCGCTCACCTGGCTTTCAGTTGCCACAATGAAGCTAACATTTTAAGTTATACAGTTGAACTTAAGTCTCTCAAACTTTGTTAGCTCAAACACCACCAATATCTTGAACTGTAATTAAAGTCTGATCTTGTTTTACTATATTTCTTTGTTGCGCTTTTTTGACAAAAATGTACTTGCTTATGACCACTTTCAACACCAGTTTTGAAGTTGAGACATAACTTTGTAAATGGTGGTCAACAACACTTTTCAAAACCATATTTTTAAGTTACCACATCAATATTTATTTGGAAACCAAATTTCATTGAAATAGGAAAATATTGAATTTTCCCGCCTTTTTGGTGGCCATTTTGAAAATGGCGGTCAACAAACAATTTTCAACACGACTTTTGAAGTTGCAACATCAATATCCACTTGGAGACCAAATTTCATCGAAATCGGACAATGTTGAATTTTCGAGCATTTTTGGCAGCCATTTTGAAATGGCAGTGAACAAACAATTTTAAACATTGGTTTGAATTTGCGACATCCATACCCATTTGGAAACCAAATTCCATTGAAATTGGACAATGTTAAATTTTCCCGCCTTTTTTGGCAGCCATTTTGAAAATGGTTGTCAAGAAACAATTTTCAGCACCTGTTTTGAAGTCGCAACATCAATATCCACTTGGAAACCAAATTTCATTGAAATTGGACAATGTTGAATTTTCCCGCCTTTTGTGGAAGC